>JAQZBX010003897.1:0-62922 GCA_029593785.1 Cabassous unicinctus
ACTTTAAAAAAAAAAAAAAAATGCCTTTTAGAAGAAGTAAAAAGACACCACTCCTGCTTTAAAGAACTCACATTCTTGAGAAGACAGACACATCTATAGGTGATTAAATATGCCAATTCAATAAATACTAACAAGTCTCTTCCCCAAAAGCTTCTAAAATGAACCAAAATAATTCAATGTGGAGCAAAAAGGTGAAAAAAACTCATCTGCGTTGAACTAGGAAAGTCTCACCTTATTCTACAATCTCTGATGATTTGCATTCAGTTACGCCACAGTTGGGATGGAACTCAAGGACCCAAAATTAATGACAACCCAAAACTGAAGATCAACCCAAAATTAATGACACAGGACAGTGTTGAGGGAAAGGCATGGAGGTGCGAGGGCTTGGGGCTGGGGTTGATTGGGGCAGGAGAATACCTTCCCCCATTTTAGCTTCTCCCAACAATTCAGAACAGCATGGCAGAAGGACTAAAGCAAAACCTTTCAACAGATAGGGTTTTTATTTTTCTCTGACCAATCTTCACACTTGGAGGGAGTGAAGTTGGGAGACACATGTCTAGATCACAGATGACTCTACTGAGAACCAAAAATGTTGAAGCTAATAAGGTAAATAAATAGAAAGCTGGGTCCATTATAATATAGATATCATGCACAGTTAAAATCAGGTCCAAAAAGAGGATAATAATTTCGAATTTTGAGTCCTGAATGTCAGGAAATTAAAGATGAATAAAATACTGAGGATCCAAAAAAATAGAGTTAGTTGCATTATATACATATCATATATAACAATTTTTATTCAAAATAAAAATATTATATTCAATATAAATAGTCAGTATAAAATACAAAGTATTTTATGATATTTACTGTTCAATTGATTTACACACAAAATTAATAAAGGAAAAGCTAGAAGAAATTTTTAAAAATTGGAAAAGCACAAAATTATTAGAAGACTTTACATAACTCTCCCACTTAGTCCTTTATGTCATGAAATTAAAGATAAGGATCCAAATAAAAGAATCAATTACATTTATATATCATATATAACAAATATTAGACCATGTATTTATTTATCTGTGAGTATGTCTCCATGCTGTGCAAACAGAAAGTTTATGTCCTTTTCTACTGTCCACTGTACTTATATTATTTCACAAAGAAAGATTTTAAAGGAAATTTTAAAGGAAAGATAGCAGAAATCACCTTTTAGAACATCAATAGAGTAAAACTAGGAATATATAACAAAAGTTGAATTATAGCCCATAATAACAAGGAACAATTTGGGAGTTTTAAAAGCTTTTCCCAAACCAGCTTTTTAGTCAAAGAGAAAATTAAAATCACTCATAAACTTCTTTGAATACAGCACTACTTATCAAAATATATGGGATAGCATTAAAACTGTACTCACAGAAAAATGTATAGACATTAATATTTTCAGTAATAAATATAAAAGAATGAAAATAAATGACTTAAGAATTATGCTCAATAAATTTTTAAAACTCAAAGGAAAACCAAAAAGACTATTAAGAATAAAATGTAACCAAATATGGAAATGAAAAGAGAAAAGCAACATACAGTTGATCATGATATAAAAGATGGTTCTTTATGGGGGGGATAAGATAGAATAGAATAGAATAGAATAGAACGGAGGGGAAGGGAGGGGAGGGGAAGGGAGGGGAGGGGAATCCAATACAGTACAATACAATACTAATTAGCTGAGTCAAGGAAATAAAAAATAAATAAGAGAGACAGATGGAGAGAAAAAAAAAAGGAAGGAGAGGAAAGAAAGGGAAAAGAAAAGGTAAAGAAAAGAGAACAAAACAAAAAGAAAGCACCAATATCCAAAGTTAAGTGTAAGAAAGAAGTAAAGAATTGTGCAAATATATTAAGGACTGAAACCTTGAATGAAATGTACTATTTTCTAGGAAAATAGAAACCATCAAAAGCAACTCAAGAAAAGCAAAACATGTCTAAAGAGCAAATCAAAATGTTGTCCAAAAAAACTACACTTCTGTAAAGCAGATGGGCTAAGCTATTTCCAGGTGAGATTTGTCAGATGCTGAATCTTACATTTTATTTAAACTGGTCCAGAGCATAGAGATAAAGGGGGGAAAATCTGACATCAAAACCTGAAAAAGATAGCAAAGGAAGAGAAAACTATAGACATCTCTCACAAATACTACAGAAAATATTAACATAAGCAAGATTGAGCCATTCAGGATTGGGGAGATGCTCCAGTGTCAGCCAGTTTTGGTCCAAACTATGTTTC
The DNA here is from genome assembly GCA_029593785.1 of Cabassous unicinctus. Classification (NCBI taxonomy): domain Eukaryota; kingdom Metazoa; phylum Chordata; class Mammalia; order Cingulata; family Chlamyphoridae; genus Cabassous; species Cabassous unicinctus. The sequence goes on from JAQZBX010003897.1 coordinate 2,264, forward strand.
TGAAGCAAGATCGAGGTCTTATTGAAGGGAATGGATGGCCCACTCAATATCACACCCTTAGCACAGAGATGGCTAGGACCAGGTTCTCTGTGGCTTGAATCCCAATGTGTGGGGTGCTGGGGAAGTTAACAAAGGTTGGGACTGACCAGAAGCAACGCAGAAATGGCCCTTTAAGAGTCCCTGGGCCACACCTGGGTGGCAGCAGTTGCAGGCTCTTCTACAGATTATTCCTCATCTCTACCATTTTGGACCTTTCCATAACATGGAGGTGGGAGCTGACGCCTTATCTCAATTGTTCAGGGGGCAGTGAGGGATGGGATGTTGTTCACACTCAGGGAAAGAAGGGAGAGAGAAGAGGTGAGGGGGTGGGAGTGGAACAAAGGGTGTCCAGAAGAAATAGCTGTTCTGGGGCAGCCCCAGGGGCAACCCTGCAACAGGAGCCTGGAACAGAGGGCAAGAGTCTCACCCATTCCTGAGCACGCAGGAGGCAAGGATGGGGGGTGGGATTTATCCTGGCTGGCTGGGAAGCATTTTTCAGTGGGGAGGAGTGGGGGGGTGGGGGGGGTGGGGGGAGTATAAAAGGTGAAAACATCAAAGTACCATCAAAGAATGAATAGAACCATGCCATGTTTCACCATTTATCGAGCTGCTTTCTGATTCTAGTCTGTTTGTTATCAAAGTTTGGACAATGACCACCCCCCGGGGCTTGCTGGAGGCATGCTGGGAACTTAGGGGAGCACATCACTCCCCTCTTCTCTTCCTCCCCACCTACCCATCAGGACAGTCATAAAACCAGCCACATGCCAGACCCCAGCCACCGAGCCACACCATGTCTCTCCTCCTTCCAACCAGAAGCCGCGTCCTATGACCCCGACTCTCTGCTCAGCCCGGAGTGGGGATGTCCAGCTCAGGGTCGCCTGGACGGCACCAGAAGGAAGGCACAATCGCGCCCTTCTCCAGATCCCCCTGCATCTTGATGCTTTTAACTCCAAGGGATTCCATATCCCTCCTCAGAGCCCTTTAGAAAGTGATTTGTGGGAACGAGGCGGGAACCTGAGAAGGTTAGACGGCAGCGCGGTGATTGATTCCCTGGGGCTTTATTGTAATAACTCTAATCTTCTGGAACTCATCTGGACCAAATTTAGGAGCTGCGCGGCATTTCCCTGAACCGCTGCCTTCTTGCTGGTTTTTGCAGGGTTATGGGGGGTTTGCCATGTTTATGATTTGGCCCCAGGGCTCCTTATTAATGGGCCTTGAAAAGAGGGTGTGGTGGAATGTGTGGGCTCCTTTGTGGTGCTTTCCTTGGGGAGGAAACAAACAGAAATATCTACCTTGAAATGCGTCTGGGCTCTGCCTTCCTTGAAAGAGAAGTAAATCAGCCTGTGCTTCCCAGGCCTCATTAGGCTCAGGCGAGTCTGACACCTGCATTGTCAGGTTTACAGGTCCGGGGAGGGGGCAGGGTTGCTGAGGCTTTGTGACAGCAGACCCAGGTCCTTTGGGGCTTGGAGGATCAGCTCCCCTTATTTTAATAGTTCTCCTGGTCAGACCTCACTAGACTACAGAATATGTGCATTCGTAAAGACAGAAAGCAGAGGACAAGTTATTAGGGATGGGGAGCATGGGAATGGGGAGTTAATGCATAGCGGCCATAGGGTCTCCGTTTGGGGTGAGGAAAACTTTCTGATGGTGGTGAGGGCAGCACAACGTTGTAAATGTGATGAATCCCATGGAATTGCATGCTTGGGAGTGGTTGTGATGGGAAAGTTTATGCTGTATATATATATATATATTTCCACACTTTCAAAAAGAAGAGAAAGACTAAAGAGACAATGACAATTAAATGGAACACATGATCTTGGATTGGATCAAATAATGGAGGAGAAAAGAACCAGAAGGATATTATTGGGACAACTGGAAAAACATTGGAATAAGACTGTAAGTTTTCTAGCAATGTTAAATTTCTTGAACTTGATAACTGAACTTAAGGCAGTTGAATAAGTGAATATCCTTGGTGTTAGGAAATGTATATGGAAGTATTAAGTGTTCAAGAAGCATGGTGTATACATCCTATTCTCAATTGTTTGGAAATTAGATAGATAGATAGATAGATAGATAGATAGATAGATAGATAGATAGATAATGATGGAAGGAAGGAAGGAAGGAAGGAAGGAAGGAAGGAAGGTAGGAGGGAAGGAAATATGGCAAAATGTTAATTAAAAGTTGGTAAATCTCTGGGTATCTGGGTACGGGATATTTTGGAGTTCCCTGCATTGTATTATTTTTGCAGTTATCCTGTAAGCTGGAAATTATTTCAAATTAAAAAGCTTTTTAAAATGTCACTGGCCTGCATGTTAGGCAGCCTGGTCAGCCTGGCTGTTTCCAGCTCCTCCTGACTTCCTTCAACCCACACACAGCCAAGTCTCAGCTGGTTGACTGAGCATGTCCTGCTGCAGCCTTACAGATGGGCCCTCTGTGCTGTGCAGAGGCAGTGGGCAGGCACCAAGGCCAGAGGGCCCCCCAAGGAACATAAGATCTGGGCACCCTCTGAGCTTCCCATTCAGTTCCTCCTCTGCAATGATAAGAGCTGTTATAGGGTAGAAGGAATCTGTTTCATAGAATTCTTCCACGCTGGAGTGCTTTTTAAAAATAAATCTAAAACAAGCAAAAAAAACCACTTGCCCTTGTAACCTTGAATAGCTGAGATGGCAAGAATGGTTACTCCTCAGTGTGGGCATCACTTCACAGCTTACATAGGGCTTTCACAGGTCCTTAAACTTTGTTGCAAAAGGCTTTGGTTAGCCCAGTTTTGCAGGGAGGACATGGACCCCAGGCTCAGACCTGTGAAGTAGCTATTCCCTGAACACAGCAGGAGATATTGTTGACTGATAAATAAGACAGGTGGCAGGTCACAGACTTTACTCACAGGGCCTGCATGCTAATCCTAGCCAGTTACCAGCTCTAGGAGTCAGCTCATTGTTACCTATCTTCTAAGCCAGTTTCATAGGTTAACAAATGTTGATACAATTTCCTGCTTCCTAGAGTGAACAGGTCCATTAAATTAGAGTATTTATGTCTGTTTCCCAGTAATGTGGCACAAATAAATGTTCAATAAACATAAGCTCAGCCTCCCATTCGTGGGTTTCCCACACTGAAGATAGTGCATTCCTATTAAAAGATGGTGGAGGTCAGAAAAGAAGGGCCAATCCATGGATGGCAGCATTTCTGAAGAACGCTGGCCTGGCCAATGATGTCCTCCATGGCCCCCTTGTCTGGGGTGGTCCACTAGGAGCTCATTATTGAATGAGCCTGTGTGGAGCCTGGAATTCCCACCCACCGAGCAGCCAGGTGAGCCCCAGAGCACTCTTCCCTCTCACTGTAACTTAACAGGCCCTAAGGCATGGTTGCCTCTGACCAGATGTCCTCAGGACCCCTCTAGGGTTTGAAAGCAAGCTAGCAATAAAGGATCGAGGGGCACAGTACATGCTCTTGATCCAAGGTCCCACCTGCAGGCCAGCTGTGAGAACATGGGGAAGATTCCAGTTCCCACCTATAGGGATGGAATGATCTCCACACATGCCCAACTTTGAGAGGTGGGAGTGAGCTTAAATACAAGGACCCTCCACCAGGACCAGGAGCAGCTACACCACCTAATTCTAACTGCCCTGAATGGACTGCTAGGCGAAGAGGTGGCCAGGAGGCTGGACTGCTGTGGGCAGCTCCTCCTAAGATGCAGTCACTGGGCTGCTGAGCTGCTCTGGAGGCAACCTGCAGGCAGGCAAGGGCTCCTGGCCACCTCCAACACCGCTTCTGCCTGCTCCCTGCCCACAGACCCCCACTGAGTCCCCAGCATACCTCAGGAGGAAGCCCAGAGGTGAAATATGGGAGAGGAGCCACATCCCCTGCTAGGGAACAAGGGCTCCTAATCCTCTTCAAGGAAGGAGGGATGGACAAGGGGAGGGAAGGAGAGAAGGACTTTTGGATGGATGGAAAGAAGAGGGAGGGGAACCACACTGGAGCTAGTCTTCCCTAAGGGAAGGCCATCTTTCCTTTTCCTTCCCTAGTTCATCCCCACCCCCATTGTGGCCTCAGTTAATTCAAGTTGGATTGAAATCACTATTACTGTAAACATTTTTGACTAATCCAAAAACCTTTGTAAAATGTTTGTAGAGATTCTGCTCCAACAAGCTAATGGAATTTTTGTATCTGCACTTTACATTATAAAAGTTTCTTAAAATTACTTTCATCAGTAGATGAATTAAACAAAATATGGTATATCCATACAATGGACTGGAATGAAGGTCTGATACATGCCTTGAAGTCATCATGTTGAGTGAAATAAGCCAGATACAAAAGGACAAATATTGTATGAACTTACTGTAACCGTTGGCCAATTTGATGTAATTGTGAATTCCAAAAATATAATTGGATCATGCTTGTAAACTGATCTGTTAATCTGGGCATGACTAGGTTATGATTAGGGTGTTGAGCCCCACCCCTTGGTGGGTGGGGAATCTAATATAAAAGGCAAGGCAAAGGACAGAGGGAGCAGGTTTTGAAGCATTCTTTTGAGAAGCAGATTTGATGTTGGAGAGAAGGCCCCAGGAGAAGAGAAGCAAGCCGTTCTCCTGATCGTCTACAGCTGACCTTGTGGAGGAAACAGGAGCTAAGCTCGGAGAGAAACGCAGACCCGGGAAGAGAGGAACCCCAGAAGCCTGAACCCTGGTAAACGCCGGCAGCTGTCTTGCTCTAACACGTGGCAATGGACTGTGGTGAGAGAAAAAAAGATAATGCTTTATGGCCTGGTATCTGTGGACTTCTACCCCAAATAAATACCCTTTGTAAAGACCAACCCATTTTTGGTATTTCACATTAGTACCCCTTTGGCTGACTAATACACTTACTAATATGAAACAATTAGGGTAAGCAAATCCATAGAGTCAGACATTAGAATACAGATTACCAGGGACCAGGGAGAGAGTAAGAAATGGGGAGTTAATGCTTAATTGGTACAGAGTTTCTGTTTCGGGGTGATGGGAAAGTTTTCATAATGGATGGTGGTGATGGTAGCATAACATCATGAATATAATTAACTGCACTGAATTATATATATTTGAATGTGGTTAAAAGGGGAAACTTTAGGTTGTATAAATGTTAGCAGAATAAAAGTTTTTAAAAACCACAGAACTGTACAACACCATGAAGCTTAATGTAAACTACAGTTAATAGTATAATTATAATATTGTTTCAGTTGTAACAAACATACCACCCTAATGCAAAGTGTTAATAATAAGGAGATCTATGTGTCAGATGGAAGCGAGGTATACGGCAATTCAATACTTTCTGCATGATTTTTCTGTAAAACTACAACTTCTTTAATAAGGAAAATGAGGAAAAAATTACTTTTCATCTCAAACCATGTCAAACCATGCCTGAGAAGTGTCCTGTGAAATACCACTGAACCCCTGAGATTTCCCACAGGCTTTTGACTTGGCTCATCCAAGGTGGCCACCCACATTGTGAGCTTTCTGTGTGCAGGAGTCTCCCTCACAGTCCACGGCCAGCTCCTTGACTTCCTGGGTTTCTCTTCTAACACAAAACTCTTCTTGAAACATGGCTTGGCAGGGAAAGGGGTGGACTGTAGTAGACGCTGTGATATGCCACTAATCCCCCTTTAGGATGATGATGGGCTCATTCTCCAAGCACCAGGAGTGCTGTTGGCCAATGGTCAATTGCCAATCTTCACTGCCCACCATGCACAGAAGCTGTTTCCTGGAGAAAGCAGCCTTCTGGAGGCCAGGCCTCTTCCCAGGGCAGCTGTGTCCTGTCCAGTAACCCATCAGGGTGGGAGAACAAGGGCCCAGCTCCCTCAGGGTCAGGCCTCCCAGGGGGCTGATTGCAGCCTTTCTTGAGGTTGCATCATAGCCCAACTTCTCCTGCTCCCAATCCTGCTTCTTCCCTTCCCTTCCACAGTTATGGATCCTGGGAGCACTCCCTAGCAAACTCTCTGCAAAATCAATCAAACAATAAATAGGTAAATACATAAGTCAATGAATATGTAGTTTCTGATCACAGTCATCCTTTGCTCAAAATTTTCCAGTGACTCCCTTCTGCCTCCAAAGCTCAGCAGCATTCCCAGTTGTGGTCCAACTGTGTCAAATGAAAGGATTCTCATAAACCTGAGCATGTGTGCCCAGCAAGCAACTGGCTGGAGTCAGATGGCTGAGAAGGCTTCTGGGGGGTGGGAAGAGAAAAAAGTAGCTTAATCCATAAATGAGGGGATAGAGGGCAACAGGGGATATTCTTGGTTCCCAGCCAGACCCCTTTGTTTGAGTTTGAGATTGCTGAAAGTGGAGCTGCAGGCAGATGGACACTTCATGGGTACATCATTCTTGTGGCAGAGTGTGACACAAGGCAAGGAAGAATGACCTTCTCCACCCTGTGCACCTAAAAGGCACAGCTTCTTCCTTGGCAGCTAGACAGCAGCCTGAGAGACAGGGACACAGATTGTAGCAGCCTCGGTGGCAGGACAGACATCAATGTTTCCTCAGATGGCCATGCAGGTGTGGACACGAATGAGAGCTGAAGCCAGATGCCCTGAGAACCTGGGTGCTCCAGATCACTTTCCCAGGAAAGGCGTTGTGAAGGTGAGCTCCAGCAAAATAGAGTGGGGGTACACCAAGGCCTGAAGAATGGTGCCCCCACTCAACAGCCTCTGGGGCCCAGTCACAATCTGTCCACCCCATTCAGCTCCTGTGATTTCTCCTCATGCATCTGTTTCCCAGCTAAATCGAACTCTGGACTGCACCAACATGGCCCCAGAATGTCCTCACCTTCCTTCCTTGTCCCCACCCCCACCCCTCTCCCTCTACCTACCTCATCTCTACCTTTTAAATATTTCCATCCTGCAAGGTTTAGTTCTGATACCCCCTTCTTCATCAACCTTTTTCTAATCCCCACTGAGGGGTGATCTCTTTCCTCTGCCATCTTCCTCTCCTGCTGCTCCTGTCTGGTGATATATGCTGCATTCTTTTCTTTTAAAAATTTTTTATTCTGGTAACATATATATAACATGAAATTTGTCATTTTAACAATTTTAAATGTACAACTTAGTGATACAAATTACATTCACAATGTTGTCCTACTATCACAACCATCCATTACCAAGACTTTTTCATCACCCCAAACAGAAACTCTGCACCCATTAAGCAATAACTTTACCTCCCTCCTCCCCCTGGGCCCCAGTAACCTCTAATCTGCTCTCTGTCTCTAGGCATTTGCTTATTCTAGATATTTCATATAAGTGAAATTGTAAAATAGTTGTCCTTTTCTACATGGCTTATTTCACCTCATATAATGCTTTCAAAGTTCATCCACATTGCAGCAGATATCAGAATGTCATTCCTTTTTATAGCTGAATAATATTCCTTTGTGTTCATATATGACTTTTTGTTTGGCCATCTGTTGATGGACATTTGGTTTGTTTCCACTTCTTGCTTATTGTGGATAGTGCTGCTGTGTACATTGGTATACAGTTTGAGAGCCTACTTGCACTGCTTTTGGGTATATACCTAGGAATGGGATTGCCACATTATATGGTAATTCTAGGTTCAACTTTCTGAGGAACTGCCAAGCTGTCTTCCAAGGAGCTGTATCATTTCATATAACCACCAACAATGCACAAGAGTTCCACTTTCTCCACATCCTTGATAACTTGCCATTCTAGTGGGTGTGAAATTGTATCTCAGAGTGGTTTCGATTTGCCTTTCCCTGAGGTCTAATGACGTTTAGCATCTTTATAGTTCCTTATTGGGCCATTTGTATATCTTCTTCGGAAAGATGTCTGTTCAAAGTTCTTTGACCATTTTTCAATTGGATTATCTTTTTGTTGCTCAGTTGTAGCAGTTGTTTATATCTTCTGCATATTAAGATATATGGTTTCCAAATATTTTCTCCCAACCTATAGGTTGTCTTTTCATTTTCTTGATAATGCCCTTTGACATGCATTTTATCTATTTTTCTTTTGTTGCTCATGGTTTTGGTGTCTTATCTAAGAAATCGCTTCCAAATGGAAGGTTCCCCCTATTTTTTCTTCTAGGGGTTTCATGGTTTTAACCCTTAGATTTAGGTCCTCAATTCATTTAGAGTTAGCTTTTGTATATGATGTAAGGTAGGGGTCTAACTTCATTCTTTTGCATGTGGATATTCAGTTTTCCCAGCACCATTTGTTAAAGAGATCATTCTTCCCTCCAATTAACATATGTGACAATCTCATTGAAAATTGGTTGGCCACAGATGTATGGGTTTATTTCTGAAATCTCAGTTCTATTCCATTGATCTGTATGTCTATCATTATGCCAGTAACACACTTTTCTGATTACTAGAGCTTCATAGTAAGCTTTGAAATTGGGCCATATGAGACCTCCAACTTTGTTCTTCTTTTCCAATATTGACTTGGCTATTTGGAACCTTTTGTGATTCCATATTCATTTGAGGGTCAGTTTTTTTCCATTTCTACAAAATATGCTGTATTCTTGTTATAACCCAATACCTCAGGCTGAGGATGTGAAGCAGCCTTCTGACACTGAGACATCTCCTCCATCCTGCCCCAAGAGGGTCGTTGCAGAATGGAGGAAAGGGAATGCCCACTATTTGCAGTTGCATGTGAGTTCAAATTCTGTTTTTTTTTTTCCATTTACTGGTGACACACTTTCTGAGCCTCAGTTTCTTCATCTGTAACCCAGGGATTGTGCAACTGTCACACCTGCTTCCTTCTCCTGTACCCATCACTGCTGGAACTCTGGGTGAGGACTTCTGCTCCAGGAGATTGACATGCTTTCTGGGAGCTTGGGTTGTCCAATTTGACATCTGCTTAAAAGTAATAACCTTGGGAGTCAGCTCCCCACTAGGGCCCTCCGTCGTCCTGATAGGGAAGGAGGGAAAGCCCAGGAGACAGCAGCAGCATGTCAGCATTCACTGCAGTGGGAGGATGGTGGAAACGCCACTGGGTAGGTGCTGGGTGCATGGGAGGGCTCCATAGGACACAGTTGCCAGAGCCCAGCTTCAGGTGGTATCTCACAGTTCAGGTGTGACTGCTAGGGTTGGACATGTGGCATGAAATGACTTGATTTTGACTGGTCGTTCAGGGAAAGCAGATACATGAGGTATGAGCTTCAAAGGACAGGAGCACCTTCCTTTCTCCAAAACCTATCCTGGGAGGGGGCTCACTGGGACGAGGACTTGAACACAACAGGAGCACACACACATGGCTGTTGGCTGGCTGTGCTCCTCCTTAGCCCATCCTCCCAGAGCTGATTCAAAGCATCCCAAATCAGGATCCAAATGAGCCAAATGGGTTTTGTCCAAGGCATCTCAGGCATCGGGTGGAGAACCTGGCTGGCTGCCATCCTGTGCGTGTTTCTTTCCTTCTTGGCCATGACATGACCTGAACTTAGCATCCTTCAGTTCTCTCAGTCCTGTAGTGGACTGGGCTCTGCTGTGTATGGCAGGGGTGGCACTGAGGGCTGCTCCCTTGGGGGTGGGGAACAGGAAGTTATTTCCCTGGGGAACTTTGGGGCTACCATCCACAGGCACCCCTTCTTACTTGGTTGCCCAAAGTGGGGAGTAGACCACTGAGAGCCCTGCCTGGAGGATCCCTGTCCTGTTCTTCCTTTTTCTTATCTGCAAACTAAACACATCTACCATCTGGCAACTTGGGGAGATGAAGTTCAAATTTTGCACACATTGAGCATTTCTGCCTGAATAAACAAGTTCCCCCTGCCCCTTTTTTTTCCTTGGCCCCTCTCATTTCCCGAATCTGTCCAGCTGCTCACAGCTTGGGTGACCTCCTGCCACAGGTGTGTTTTCAGGCAGGACCTAGCACACTGGGCTGTCTCTAAAAGCCACAGTGGATTGGGGTGGGGGAAGGGAGGGTGATGGCCTGGGGAAGGACCTGCACTTGTTCAGGAATGGGGGAGTGACAGCTGGCAGCCCATCCTCCACCCTCCCCCTGCCTTCTGCTGCTCTTCCTGGGGTCCTGGATTGGGAGGCCTTCTCCAGCAAGGCAGAGATGTACCAAGGTACCAACATGCTGTTCTTGGAAAATGTCTCCCTCCCTCGACTTCAGTGCAGTTCTGCTCTCCCTCCTAGTCCTCCTTTCTCCTTCTACCTCCCTCTTTCCTTCCCCAATGCTAAAATAGGGCTGGCCCTTGGGTATTGAGTTCAATGTTATCTTCCCTCTCATCTCCAGGATTCCTGCTCTGGTCCTCAGAGAAACAATGACTGTCCAAATTCCAGGGATTGGAGTTTGCAGAAAACCAGCTCCCATTCAGGAGCAGGCTGAAAGCAGAAGGGGATGGGAGTTGGGGCCTCAAATCCTGTTTTCTGTGGCACTCAGGTCTTGGTATCAGGACACCTGCCTGCAAAGTCCCCTGGTTAAGACAGAGGGGGGCTTCAGAACATAGAGGCACATGCATCCACCAGGCAGTGAGGGCTGAAGGTGAAGTATTCCATGCCCTTTTAAGGCTGAGACCACTGGGACACCACACCCGAATGAGCTGCTCCAACATGGCTGGACCCCTCCCTCCCCTACCCAATGTCTGCACCAGACTCTAAAGTTCTTGTAGCTGAGGACCTGGGGACCCCAGGAGCACTGCTGCCTTCCCACCAACCGCCTCCTCCCTGAGTCTTTGAGTCTTGGTTCCTCTTTGGCAAAATGGATATAAGAACAGCCACCTCCCCTCCAGGCTGATGGGAGAATTCCAGAAGACAGTAATAATACCCACCTCAGAAGAGCTGCTTTGTAAGCAAAAAGAGCTGCAAATTGGGAAGAAACATAACAAACAAAAAACCCCACTGGCATCCCTATGCTTATGCAGGACAGAAAATTTCACCCTCAGAGCTTCTGACCCACCCCACTCCCATAAAGGAAGAGAAGACCCTGTGTCCCCTGCCTTAACTGTAGAATTCCCAGGCACAGACCCAGCTCTTCTAACAGTCCAAAGCCCATTTTAGTCATCCCATCCTAGGAACCTGACTTCTGGGCATGGCCTTAGTGGTGGGCATTTCAGTCCTCATCAAGGGCTGAGAGCCACGCCTGGAGCCCCCCAGAAAGCACTGGCTGTCAGGGAGTAGTAGTAACTGACACCATGGCCCCTGGGGACCCCAGCCTTGCTGTGCACTCCAGTTCCCGAACCCCGAGGCCCCATAGAGCCCCGTGGGGCTCAGCGGGGAGGCTGTGCTTCCTTGTCCACAGAGACCAAAAGCCAAGCTCTTCCAAACCTGGTCCAGGGTGGCCTAAAGGGGGTGGCCAGAGATGGTCATGAGCCATGGCTGGCATATCAGCATGCTGCTGGCAAGTTCCTTAGCTCTCTATGTCTGGGTGCCTGTATCCGAAGAGTGGGGGTGAGAAGGCTTGCTCTACAATGCTGCTGGGAAGCTCAGATAAGCTGGTAATGTGAACATCTATAATTGTTAGGCTTTGCCATCTGGCCCCGACTGGGGTTGTTCCATGGGGGTCCTACTGGAAAATTCCACGGCCGACATAAGAGGCAGCTTAGTGAGGGGAAAAATGCCTCTCATCAGTTTAAGCTTTGATTTCCGTTCAGATTTCAAGGTCATTGCGGGGTCTCATGGGCTCTTTCTACCGAGAGTGCATGAGACAGACACGCAGCCAAGACTGCACCATCTGTGCCTGGTGGTGATACCTACTGGGCCTTCAGTTACTTCCATCGCAGACAAATATACAAATTGGTGGCGCTGTTGGCCCAGGCACAACCTGGGGCCCTGCATCGTGGTTGATAATGGCCTGAGTGTGCAGAGACCCTGAACCCCTCTTCCCAGGACAGTCCAATGTGCTTTTCTTGGCCTGTTGCAGGCAGAGGTGCCTGGCTCCTCCTGAATTATGAGCACTTGGGGTTTGGGCTTCCTGCTTGAAATCTCAATTGCAGTCAACTAGTAGACAGAATTATACCCACACTGACCTAAGAAAGAAGCCACAGAGGTAAATATTGCCTCGGGTCAGAGCTGCTCCTGGAATCCCAGAACTTTGGTGAAAGCTGCCAAAGGCGGGGTAATAGATCACCACGGCCCACCTTTGTTTACAGCAAGGGGTAATGCCTTTTATGATGGCCTCTCTTTATCCCCGATATGTGCTTTATTGCCCCTGTAGGGAGATTTTTCCATTTGGCAAATTCATCAGATGGTTTCAGTCATGTTAACAACTGCTCATTAAATGGAAGGAGTAAACAGAGAAATGAAGGTTTATTTCTTTGCTGGTTTTTCTTCTTTTTTCTTTTTCTTTTTTTGTAATTTATGGAGGAAATTCATGGAATGTGAAATGGGGGGTGCTGTGCTCAGATGTTGCTCCCCTTGCTTTTGCCTGGATGGGTATTGTCTTTTAATCCCTCCTGCCTTTCAGAGAAGGCCATTTCCTCAGAGAGGAGAAAGGCAAAAGGTTTTGATCACTTTCAAGGAGAGAGCTTGTGTCATCTCTGGGTCCTAGGCCCTTGTTGCTTGGCTCTTCTTTTCCTGTGGTCTGTGAAGCAAGAGTTAAGTCTTTGTTCCTGGCAAAAGAGATCTCTCAGAGCTAGAGCACCTAAAAAAAATGGGTGTGGAGTGATTGAAGGGGAGAACCAGATAGATGGGTGGGTGGATGGATAGATGGATCAAAAGATGGATAGATGGAAGGATGGATGGATGGAGGGATGGATGGTTGGATGGGTAGATGATGGATGGATGAATGGATGAATGGATGGATAGATGGATGGTTGGACAGATGACGGATGGTTGGATGGGAGGGAGGATGGAAGGGTGGGTAAATGTATGGATTAATAGTTGGATTGCAGATTTATAGTGGCACAGCCTGAGACTCGGAGGCAAAAGGAAGGTTTCCTATAGACCAAAAATGTTCAAAGCAGCCTGACTGCAGACATAGAGAGTTCATTCTTGGAACCTAAGGGAAAGGAAGCTGAAAGCCAGTGAGATTTCATGAATGAGACCCAAACTCCCATTCAACATCCTTGATTTGTCTTATTTTAAAAGACCCTAATTTACTAATTCCTTATTTAAGAAATTATCCCCCACCAAAAATATATTTTAACAACCAATCTGTTTAACCTCCCCCCCCCACCCCACCCCCAGCCTGTTTTTGAGTAAGGGGGTGGTGGGATAGGGATGGCTTTCTGGGAGGTGGTGGGCAGATTCTATCTCCCTAACCTGCTTCCACCTCCCACTCTATCCCCTGGGCCAGGCTGCTGATGGAGCCTGACTCTGCCTTCAGCCTTGGAAAGCATTTCTGGGCCGCCCCCATGTGCAGTCCAGTCCAGCACATCTACCCTGTCAAGTCCAGAGACCCAGCCACAGGGATGTGAGATGGAGGAAGAAGGATGAGTCCCTCCTTGGAAGGATGAGAACCAGTGGGGCTGGATCCAGGCTTGTCTGACTGGGGAGGACCAGCTGTTCAGGCAGCAGGCCCAGCTCCTCCCCCATGGTCCACCGCAGCTCTGGGCCTCTTCATCTGCAGAATCCCAGCAGGGCAGGATGTGGCCCAGGCGGTAGTCTTTCCTGGGGTGATTTCTCCTCCCCTTCTCCATATACACCTCATGTCACCTGAAAACAGACAGAAAGGCTCAGGATCTGGGTTTCATATCTATCCCCTTGGGTGATGGGGAGGGAAAGGCTCTGCCTCTCTGCCTTAGGCTGAGCGGAGTGAAGGTGTGGCCAGGGCTGTTTCTGGAAGGTCAGGGTTGGAGAGGGTTGGGGGAGGTGCTAAACTTCTTGGAGCAGAAAAGAGAGCAAAATAAGATCATTCCCTTTTTGGTTTTGCATTGCTTTCCAGCATCTGTCCTGAAGAAATTCAAGAAATCCCTCCACTGAGAAAGTGGGTGATTCCAGAATTTGCCCCACCAGCACCCCTCCCAGCCTCAGCCCACATGTTCAGAAGTGTCAGGCAGAAGGCACACAAGGAGAGGCTCCATTGTGTGTAAAGGATGTAGACTCTGGAGCAGGGCTGCCAGACCCAGCAAAGAAAAATACAGAATACTAGGTGAAAGTTGAATTTCAGATAATCAATGAATAATTTTTTTATATATGTCCCATGCAATATTTAGAACATACTTATACTAGAAAATTACTCTTTGTATGTCTGAAATTCAAATTTCACTGGGCATCTGTAAACCCACTTTTTCATCCTTCACCAGGAATAGCTCTACTCTGGGGCCAAGATGCATGGATTTAAATCCCAACTTTCCCAAATAACAGTAGCTGTGTGACCTTAGTTCCCAAACCTGGGGAATAGGGTTAACAGTGAACCCACCTCATAGGGCAGATGTGAGGATAAAGGAAGTGAGAGGTGAAAACTGCCCAGAATGTTATCCACACACCCAGGGCTCACATTGCCTGTCACTGAGATTTAAGTAAGAACTGGTGCATACTCCAATTTTAGTACCGGTTAGGAACTGAATTGTGCCTCCCCCCAAAAAAGATACGTCAAGTCCTAAACCCTGCTTCCATGAATGTGATCCTATTTGGAAATAAGATCTCTGAAGATGTTATTAGTTCAGATGAGGACAAAGTGGATCAGAATGGGTCCTAATCCAGTAAGACTGGTGTCCTCAGAAGAAGAGGGAAATTTGGGCAGAATTATTAGGAGGGAGACAGAGAGAAGACGGCCATGTGGTGGGGGCAGAGAGGGAGATTTGCTGTCAAGAGCCAAAGAGTGCCAAGGATTGTTGGTAACCACCAGAAGCTAGAAGAGAATTGGAACAGATTCTTTTCCACCAACTTGGAAGGAAGCCTGGCCATTCATAGCCACCTTTATTTCCAACTTCTGGCCTCCCAAACTGTGAAACAATAAGTTTCTGTGAGATTTCATTGCAGCATCCACAGGAAACTAAGGGAGCACCTTGCCATGGAGCTCCAGCTGCTGAGTCCAGACTGCCCAGAGGCAGGGGTATGAGGAGGGAGGGGTGAGGCTGGGGAGGGCAGAGTGAATTGGGCAGGTTTGGGTGATGGGGCACAGGCAGAGATGAGTCAGTGAGTGGGCAGCTGGTATGGGCCAGGACATAGCCCTGAACTCTCCAGGCACTGGGCTCTGATTGCCCTAAAGCATTAGCCCCATAATGCTCCTGGAGGATGTCCCAGGAAATGCTGGCCTGCTTAGGAGTGCCAAGCTAGCGAGAGTCTGGACAGGGCCACCATAGACGGGAGACCTGACTTGCTGGGCAAGCATGTTCTCACTGATGGTCGATCCTGCCTGTTGGGTGGCCCCAAAGCCAGCCTGGCCCCAGAACTGGAGCCTGGCTCTGCTGCCCTGGGGTCCTTTCCTCCAGGGATATTTGGAACTGGCTCCCTGGACCAATTTGGAATCCAATTAAGGAAAGCATGGCCAGACTGACAGATCGCAGACCTGGCCCTGGATAGAGAATTCCACAAGAATCCCTGGACATCTGCCGGATCCTCTGCCTAGTTACAGACACCTCTGCCAAGGAAGTAACTTGTGGACATTCCAGATCCCAGAGATGCTCATCACAGAGCATATCTTTACCCTTGGCTGACTCTGCCACATTGGCCAAGGTCCTGCTTCAGGGTCTTGTCTGCAAAGCTGGGAAATTACGACTTATTCTGTGAGATCCGTCTCTGTGAGAACCAGCTGGGACAAATCCAGAGAAGGCACATTGAAGTCCTGTGAAAATATAACACTAATAGCCGCTTACGAGGGTCTTCTCTGTGCCACATGGTTCCGCACTTATTCAATCCCTGCACCAGCCTGAGAGCGATGCACCCATTAGACAGTTGACAAATGAGACCGAGGATTTGCTCTTTCCCAGGCCTCCTGGTCCTGGGCCCTGCCCAGGAAAAGGTGCGACAGACTGGGTGAGTGGGGGCAGAGCACGAGCAGAGCCATGGGTGTCCAAGGCTGGTGGCAGGGGGCTCCCACATGCCCCCACACACACACTCCTCCTGGGACCTGAGCCCTCCTAGCAAGCAATCAGCTGCAGCTGCGCCTGGTTGGCAAGGGTGCGAAAGAGGCTGTACCTCCCATGTAGGCTTTAGGTTTTACCACTTTGGGGTCAAATGATGTTGGATTTAAAAAGAGGGTGGGGTGGGGAGTGTCAAATAACACAAAAACTGTTCTTTAGTTAGGGCAGTATTTCCAAACTTCAGATCTGTTTGTCCCAATGTCAGGATTTTGTCTACGCTCTCAAACTGCCTATGCTATACTATCCCATGCTATATTAGTCTGGTTCAATCTATTTACTTTTTAAAACTTAAATACATTTATTTAAAAACAAAGTCTTTCCTAAGCAGACTCGGAAATGTCTGGTTTTAATGTGCTAATGTGTGTGTGTGTGTGTGTGTGTGTATTTAACACTTTTCAGGGATTCAACTATTCTATCTTGTTGGTTACATGTGGACAAGGCTGACTTGGAGGGAAACCTTCAATCTTGCTCCCAGACAGTACAGAGTTCCCTAAAGGCAAGATTAGCCATTAAACCCTAAAACAGGGTTCAATGGCTTATCTTGCCATTGAACTCTCAGGCAGGGGCCCATGGGAAAGGGCAGGCACGCAGGGCTGGGCACCAGGGGTCTAGCGCTGATAACACAAAGTACCATCCAGCCATGGAGATGCACCTGCCCTTCAACTCTGCAGCCAGACTCTCTCAGTTGAACTCTGCATGAATGAGCACTTCTCCCCGCCCCGTGCCCCCATTTCCCAAGGAGAAGCAGCAAAGCTCACAGAGAAGGTCGCATTGCTTTGGGCCTTGAGGGACATAGGACTCCCACCCAGCCCCTTACCCTCTCACTCCCCCAATCCCATTCCCCCATCCCCCTGTGGCTGCAGAGAAAGAAGGGCAGAGCCTTTACGCAGAGATGGTAGTAAGCAAAGGACTGAAGGTAAAAGGTGGTGGGAGTCGCTGCCCTGAGCATGGAGGCGCCCCTTGTGGCTGATTGCACCATTTTCCATAGACCTCAATGACCATCTATATATTTTGTACTTAGGTTTGGTGTCATTCCCACTAGAATGTAAACTTTATCAGGGCAGGTTTCATTGCTTCCTTTACTAAAGTATCTGAAATCCTTAGCTTGTGCCTGCACGTGCGTGGTAAATGTTCAACAAATATGTTAACGTGTGCATCGGGGAAGGGGTGGCCTCCGTCCGATGGGCCCCACATTGTCTTGTCCTGGGGATCTCCAGGTGCGTTGGCTTCCGGGAGGTCCAGCAGCTGGGGAGGGGCGACGGGCCCAGTCCTTCCAGGGCTGCAGGCTGCGCAGACCTCCCCAGCGATTCCTTCAGGCTGCGGGGACAGAATCTACGTCCAGCCCACACGGATATGTGGCACAAAGCAGCAGCGAGAGACTTTGGTGTTTGCTTTGGTGGGACTTGCCGGCGAAGCTGCGCGCGGATCCAGCGGGGCTCCGGGACCCCCGACGCGTCCCTACCTCGGGCGGCCTGATTTACTGCAGGGCTCAGCAGTAAATTGGGTGTGATAGGGGGCGGGCATGGAGCCACCAGCCGCTGGGGACTCCTAGGGGCGTGGGGGGGGGGCGCCGCCACTAGAGGGCGCGCGACCCCAGCCTCCGCAGCTGCTGCCGGCGGAGTCCTCGGCGCTGGGTCGAGTGAGTCGCGAGCCGGAGCTTCAAGGGCTTGGTGATCCCAGATCCCACTCTCCCTGGACGAGGCGGACCAGGCGCCCGAGGACTCTCTTCTCCTCTGGATTCTCAGTTCTTTAAGGGCAGGGTCCATGTCAGTGGGATTCCGGGCTCTACGCCCAGTGCTCCGAAGCGGACCTAGCCCTGGTGAATGAATGTATGAGTGCACGGCCCTGGGGCACTCTGCGGCAAGTCAAACTGGGCGCAGAAAATGTTTTGGAAAAAAAGACGCAGAAGATACCCATCTTCACCGCCAGAATCTCTGGAACCCCTCGCAGCCCTCCCACTGACCGTCCCCAGACTGCGCCCCCCAGCCGGCAGCCACTGAACCCAGGTCCCGCAGGGCCCATCCACCTGACGACCTGTCCCCACGGTCCGTTGGTACGAATGGACGCAAGGACAGAATCCACTGAACTGGCCACGCGGGAAAAAGCAGGAAAGGATGGTCGGGGTGGTCCGTGGCCACAAGGGCGGCCCAGCGGGGCGCTTTCTTTTTCTCTCTCTCTCTCTCTCTCTCTCTCTCTCTCTCTCTCTCTCTCGTGCGCGCGCCCGCTTCAGGGTCTCCTGGGGTTTCCCTCACCTGCTAGGCTTGGGACCTCTTGGCTAAGGGTGTAAGGGCGGGGCGCGCGGCCTGTGGTAGGGCCCATGGATGGCTGTGTCGGTAGGAGCGGGTTTTCCTTCTGCTTTCATGGCTTTGGGTCGCGCTGGGCATTTACATGAAGAGAACACTGCAGTGTTAAAATTATTTCCAGCGGCCGTTTGTTGAGTACTGACGATGTGCCAGACAGGAGACAGAACCCTTCGAGGAGAGGGACCTCATTCAATTCCCCCAGTTTCCCTATGTGAGGTGGGAAGTGCTATTAGCCCATTTCACAGTTGAGAAAACAGAGGTACAAAGGGCTAATAAAGTCATGTTTCCTGGAAGCCTCTGAGGGGACTGTTTGTTTCTTTTGGCGGAATGACACTCAAGTTTAGAGCGTCAGTTTTACAGGTGAGGAAAATGAGGCTCCAAGTCCCCAAATAATAAACGATAGCTTTGGCTTGGAATCCGAGCCATTCGAACTGCAAAGACCTATCCCATTCCATTAGGACGAGCTTTAGGAGCCGCGGCGTAGTGAACCTGGGCAAGTGGTCAGCTCGAGGTCCTGCTCACAAAAATCAGGCCACTCTTGGCTACCTTGGGACGCCGCGGTCCAGCAGGCCTCACGCCTGGAGGCCGACTTATTTGTTTTCCATTGATTCTCATTCAGTTCCCACCGCCTAGGGCCAAGTCCCACAGTTTTCCACAGGTCCCGCCTCCGGCGTCAGTCTCGCCTTCTGCATAATGGGCACCATAACAGGTCAGTGGGCCCAGACTCTTTGCGGGCTGGGATCCTCGCTGGCTACACTGACCGCGGGGCAGAGCCCCAGTGGGCCCTGAGAAGGTCGAAGACCCGAGAGAACCCCGGGCGCGGAGGAAGAGCGAGAAGGAGGGGACAGGAGGGGCGGTCCCGCCAGGGGGACACGCGTCAGAGCCCCCGGCCGCGGCTGGGATTGGACTTCGGCCCGCCCCTCGGCGCGCCCCGCCCCGCTCTCGCCTCTAAAGCGCCCGGCGCGCGCCTCCCGCTGCCGCACTTTCACTCTCCGTCCGGCTGCGTCCCCGCCGCGTTCGTATTTGGTGTCCGCCGCCCGCACCATGGACGCCAAGGTTGTCGCCGTGCTGGCCCTCGTGCTGGCCGCGCTCTGCTTCAGTGACGGTGAGTGTGCTCGGCGGCCAGGCGCAGAGAGAGCCAGCCGGGCTCCAAGCTCGCTCTGCTTGCCCGCGCCTCCCGGGCAACCCCCTTTCGGCGTTTCTTTGCAGAGGGAGGTCGAGGCAGGCCACTTTGGAGTATGCACCCTGGGCGGGGAGACGGGTACGAAGCCCCACGCGTAATGTTGCGGGTAGGCGCCGACGGTTACATCCCAGCAAACGAGCAAAGTCCCGGGGTTGCGGGGCGCTCGAGCGCGCTGCAGAGAGAAGGGGCGCAGGGTAACCCGGCCCGTAGCGAGCTGGGGGCGCATTCGGAGCCCGCGCGGGAAGCGTCCGGGATGTGGAGCTGCGTCGGGGGTGTGGAGCTGTGGCCCCTGCCCATCTGCCCCCAGCGAGCGTCTCCCAGCGCCGGATCAGGTTTCCGGCGGCGAGGTGAGCTCAGAGGCCCCGCTGCGCTCGGACGTGCAAGAGAGCGCTTTACAAAGCCGCGTCGGACCGTAACGCGCTTGTCGGGGCGGTGGGGACGCGTGCGGGCTGCGCGGCTTCCCCTCCACGCAAGGCCGGCCCTTTCCAGCAGGGTCGCCGGGCTCTGGGCCTGGCGCGCGCGTACGCGGCGCAGCTGTCGGACTTGAGCCACCGGCGGGGCTGCGCTAATGCACAACTCGCTGTCCGCAGCAACCCGGAGAATATGGGCGCGCGTCGAGCCCACTGCCTCCTTGCCACCTCCTGCTTTCCAGGGGTCACCGGACAGAGGTCCAGGGCACACTGCCTACTCCCTACACACCTGCAGATAGGCGCCTTTGTCATCGGCAGAGCGCTTTGCCTGAGTGAAGAGCGCTGCAGCAAAGTTCAATCGCCAAGGCCTTGGGCCACTGGAAACGGTGGTGTCCCGTTTCACTGGGAGAGGGAGACGGTTTTTTTTTTTTTTTGGACGCTGAGGGGGAAATTCGCAGCTCTGTTACAGGACACCGCTGCTGCAAACCAAAATAAACTGTTGCCTCTGAACACACAAAACAAAACCATGCCAGTCAGGCGGGGCTCCTCTTTCTCAGCTGCGAAGCTTCTAACAAACACTGCAAAGGCTTTAAGGGTCTTCCGAGTTCCCTTGATGCAGCCGCAATCTGTGCAGGGTCGGTAGCGCTAGGCTGGGTTTGGGCAGTGACTGGGAAGCAAGTGCGGGTAAGGGAAGCTGCAGGGAATGTGTTGGGCAGCGTCCCCTAAAGCCAGAGCAAGTTGTTGGTCAGAGCTGCAGAGGGACAGGGATTGAAGGCAATTTAGCATTTTCACTGTAGCTGCAAAAGTATGGAGGCTGTTGTCTGACCAGCTGGGAGGTGGCATTGCACCTCTCTGGAGAAATGACGCTGCCTGTCCCTGCAGCTCTGCGCCACCCTCTCTTCCCAGGTGGGCTGCAGATGGGACTGAAATGCAGGGACCCAGGTCCCTGAGTCACGGGCGCAGCTGACCTGGGTCAGCACAGAGGGAGTGGGGTGCCTCATCTCCTGGGAAGGCTTGGGACTTGTCCCTCTGAGTTGCCTCTGGCAGCCAAGTGGCAGGTCAAGGTCCTCCTTGGCTCCATCAGCTAGAATGCATTTTTTTGAGCTCAGAAAGCCCTTGTTTCCGCTGGCCCTATGCAGAACCCCTACGCTGCCCTGCAGAGAGACCCCCGTCTCGCGCTTCTGGCCTCACCCATTGGCTGACCTCTGCCAAGCAGCTGGGACCCTGGGAGCCCAGGGTCAGCCACATTCCCAGGCCTGGTTGGAGGGGGCCCGCCGGGCTCTTGTCTCTGCAGTAGACAAGGCTCTTGGGAACCTCTGTGGGGGCCAGGCTCATCAGATCCCAAAACCTGGGGATTATACCAAATCCAGCCAGGCATCTTGACCACGCACTGAGTCACCTCCCCAGCGACTGGATCAGCTGGTAATATTGACAGAAAGCTGGAGGAACAGACACCAGGTGGGCTCTGCACCAGGTTCTTGATGAGAGCACCTGGGGGCTCTGTCACTTTAAAAAAAACCTGTTGAAATTCCCAACTTGACAGGCAGGCAACTGGGTCCCTGGAGCTGGAATAGGAATTGCCTTTGCAGGAAATGGATAATCCCTGGGGGTGGAGGGGAGAGAAAGAGAAAGCCTGTGTTTGGAGCTTGGAATCGGCTCTGATTTCTGGCCTGATCTCAGCTGCTTGTTAGAGGGGGCCCAGCAGCTTCTTTATGGGCTCCGGGCTGCCCCTTTTCATACCTTCCAGCTCACTGCAGCTTTGGGGTTTGGACCCACCCTACCAGGGAGCCCCAGTTCTCCCAGCCCTACTCCAGCCCCCGGAGGGCCTTCCAGAAGTCCAGGGACACAACCCGCACTCAGAGAATGCCTGGGCATGAGTCGCTCCAGCCTGGCCCAAGCCCCAGCTCTGGGGTCGCTTTCCCATGTGATCTGGTTGCACTGCAGCGGACCAATTTCCCCTCAGGGCCTGGGGCCAATTGTGCCTTTCTAGAGATCAGGTGTAAGCATGCAGGCTGGTCTTGGGGTGCTGTCTGGTGACAGTGAGTCCTTGAACACATCGAAACCAGGCTTTCTCCTTCCTGGTTTGCAGAGGAGTCTTGTTTGTTCCCAGAGCTCGAGGTGGTCTGTTTTCCTCCTGAGTTGGTGGCTAAATAAGTTGCTGAGCCGCACCTTCTATCAACTGAATTCAGCCTTCAGATAAAAGTAACATAAGCCCTTCACTCTCAGGGCACTGAGTGGCTTCCACTATGAAAGATGCAGACTTCAGAAACGCCCAGAGACCTCTGGGAACTCGATAGACAGGCATACTGATTTTTTTCCCTTTTTTAAATCTTGGGATGAAATATTCTCAGGCATACATTTAATCCCTGATGTAAGGATCCAGAGAGTCAAATAATTTGGGGATATTAAGTGGGGTTTGGATATAATCTGCAAGGAAACCTCTCCACCCTCCACCCTCCCCACCCACACAAATTTCTTGGCCCCCAGGGCTGCAATTCTAGCCTTAAAGGGTGAGTGGTGGGTCCTGCAGGGGCTCCTTGGTAATTTACACTAATGAGTGTCAATTATGGCATTTTGCAAATTGGCGAATTGGCAAACAAAGATCATAATAAAATCCAGGAGGCTGTAGCATCCCAGGACAGGCAATGAAAGCCACATTTGAATCCAGCCCGACTAAGCTTCTGTTCAGGGAGGTGCTGGGAAGAAGGGGGGCCCTCTGCCTGCCCTCTGAGGACCCCCAGGTAGGAAGCCAGCCCATCCCTACTCTTTTGTCCTCTTTTATGGTGGCTGGGCTTACAGAGCTTGAGAGAGGGAGCATTGCAGGTGGGGGAGGGCAGCATTCCTGAAGCTGCAGTGTATCCTGGGATGAGGCGGGAAAGGTGAAAGACTGGAGCCCCCTACTCTCTCCTCCTTTCCTCAGTGGGTGTCTCTTACTTGGCCCTGAAGGGGTTTATTTTGCAAAGAAAAACTGGGAACTTAAGAACCCTTGACTGAACCCTTATCTCCTGTAATTACTGACTTTATCTTGAGAAAACTCAGCCTCAGGCTTCTTATTTGCATCTCCCCACCCCTCCTAGGGGTAAGGTCTGCCTAGGTCCTTTTATCCTCTTGTCCTGTAGAAGCTGAGCCTGATCCCAGAGCCCACTACCCTGTTCAGGGAGACGACTCTTCCCAGAATGCACCTGCCCAAGGAGATGGCCTTTTCCAGAATGCACCTGCCCAAGGAGAGGGTCCTTCCCAGAATGCGTCTGTGACTCATCCCATTGTTTTTGAACCTTAGCCTACCCGCCCCCCCCCCACCACCATTCCACCATCTCATCCTCTAGCTGCAGCCCCTAAGGCACAGGTATCCCCAAGCAGGGCAGGATAACAAGTCGTCTGGTTCTCATGACCTTTTCCAGGGAAACCCGTCAGCCTGAGCTACAGATGTCCATGCCGATTCTTTGAGAGCCACGTCGCCAGAGCCAACGTCAAGCATCTCAAAATCCTCAACACTCCAAACTGTGCCCTTCAGATCGTGTAAGTCTTGAACATCCTCCTTCACGTCGGTTGCATCAAATGGCCATAATCACTCCCAGCTCACAGGGTTGTTACAGCACAGGAATGCCATGTACTGTGTGTCCAGCCTTGAACTTGGTGTCATTAGAGACAGCTGTTATTATCAGGAGTCCTTAGAGTTTACCAACAGGCATGAGTTTCAAAAGCCAGCCTCACCCTTGACGGCCTGCTGTGCTCACAGCAGCCGGTGTCCACCTTCTTTTCAAAGCTTCCTCCCTTCAGCACAGGGAGGTTAACACAACTGGATGCCTCTGGGCTATAGAAATGATGGACTTCATCAAGGTTTTGGCTAAAATCCATTATATAAGCCACATCTTTTCCTAGTAACAGGTAATATCTGTCCAGCCTGTTTCAAGCCTCTGTAGCTCAACCTAATCCTTTGTATTTGTAAAACTCACAAGACCCGGGCTCACTTTAAGTCATCTTTAACCATTTGGTGAAAGCTCGAAATTTTCAGCTCATCTAACTGCATTTTCCCAAACACAGTAGATGGGATTTTCTTTTTGATTGGTGTTGATGGAAGCCACTAACATTTCTTTTTCATGTGTGTGGGAAACAAGAAGGACCAAAACCTCACATCAACGAGGCACAGAGATCTCTTGTTGGGGTGTAGGAGGCTGGGGGAGAAGTAGAAGGGGAGGACATGTAGCCATTCCCGGCATCCCAGATTCGTAGGTGGGTGCTATGGGGTACTCATCCAGATGAGCTACGCATCCAGATGTCCAGATGCCAGGAGGCAGGGGAGGCTGAGGGCTCCGTGTCTCCTCGGGATAACTGACTTTCTGTAAAGACCTCATGCTAAAACTGGCCTGGAGGTGAGGCAGTGCAGCTCTCTGAAGCCTTTCTGCACAAAACTGATCCTTTTCAGGCTTGACTTCTTTATTCTCCCGAGCTTTTGCTGACTCAACTCTATTTATCGTTTACCTAATGTTTTAGGGCATTAGAAGATTAATGTCTTTTTTTTTTTCACTATGTCACTTATATCAAAATATTGTATCTCTTTTGAAATGTTTTATCAGATAGTGAACGTAACTAGCGTGATATGCTTCACAGGGCAGACTATGCTAGGTCACTTGTCTGGGAATGTACCCTGTAGTTTCAGGAGCCCCCCAAAAACTCTCAGGTCTAGAGAAATACATAATTCGTAAACAGTGGCACCCATATGTGGACCCACATACACCTTGGCCAAGCCACACTGTCCGACAGGGCTCTTGGAGGCGTCTGTGGTCATCCTTGGACCTCTGTGCAGGGCTTGGTCATTCTCAGACCTTCTAGAGTCTGGGCAGGGGTGGCTTTGGGCTGCTTGAGTTCACCTGGTACCCAGGAATTGCAAACCAGTGTTTTATGGAGGGTGACTGAGGTCTGCCCAGAGAATTTTCATGTAAGGAGGCTGGAGTGGAGGTGAGAAGTGGGAGGAAGATGGGTCTGAGCTTTCAAAAACAAATGAGTCTGTGGACCATCTAGTGAATGTGTAAAAAAAGATGGAAACCATCTTCTGCCAGTCTTGTCTCCACTGTCACCCCCACCCCCACCCCCCATCTGCTTTGTCGCTCCCTGGACTGTTGCTGGAACCCTGCAGGTCTCCTACCTCCAGACTTAACTCTAATCTGTCTTCCCTGTACTGTCCAGATGACCTGTCAAAATAAAAATCTGCTAATGTCACTCACTTTCTAGCTCTTCAGCTAAAGCCCCACTGCTTCACAGAACACTCAAGGCCCCTTACCTCTGGCCACACCTGTCTTGTGCATCTTGTCTTCCTCTCTTCTTCTACATCCTCTTTGGTCTGTTTGCTCCTTTCCCCTTTACTTCACTTGCTAAACTTCTATTCATCCTTCAAAGCCCCCCCACAAGTGTTCCCCTATATGCATTCTCCCTGGACACTCCTGTATAGATTCCTTTTCACTATTCCCATATCTCTGCAATGGAACTTGCTGCACTGTTAGTGTCACCGTTTCCTTAATATCCCTTGAACTGCTCTAGAGCCCGAGCTTTCCAGGTGGACCCCCTGGCCCCGGGAGGGCCCCTAGAAGGCATGCCGAGGAAGCAGGTGCCAAGAGACCCTGGTAGAGTCGTCTTCTCGCTCAGCTGTCCACTGTCCTTCTGTCTTGGCAGGGCAAGGCTGAAGAACAACAATCGGCAAGTGTGCATCGACCCGAAACTGAAGTGGATTCAGGAGTACCTGGAGAAAGCCTTAAACAAGTAAGCACAACAGCCGCGAAGGACTTTCCACTAGAGCCTCTTGAGGAAAGCTAAAGGGTTGAAGGGCAGAGGTGGAGGAGGGAGTCTGGAGTCCTGAGGGCCAGGCGTGCCTGCGGGATGGGGCAGTGGCCTGGGACAGGCTTGCGGCTTGCCCCGTGTATGAACAATTGCATTTATAGTGTATGGTACGATACCGCTGCTTGCGTTCACCCGTGTCCCGTTCCCGTGCACAGTGGATCTTTTATAACTGGGGTTTTTCTAAGAAATTGTATTTTCCAAGCAGCGCTTCCCACCAGTCCGTTCTCTCATGATCATCACCATCATCACCATTCCCATTCTAAGTTTTTAAATCAATGATTACTTCAAAATCTGTATTCGGTTTGTTTTGGAGTTTCTTCTCTTCTACCCCGGAGAATCTGTGGGCACAGTCCGGTGATGGGTAAGCGTGGACCCCAAAACCGTGTCCTTCCTCTAGGGGCTGAGGGTGGTTCCATTAGGACACCCCCCTGGAATTGAGGCCCAGTGCCAGGCCAGTGCTACCCACGTCCCCTTCTTCAAGTTCAAGTTCAGTGATCGGCTCTGCTGGCCCCACTGCAGAAGCCACCGTCACTGGGGACTGTGCCCAGAGAACAATCCTCCCGCCTTCACCACCCCAGGCATTCGCTGGCTCTCCCTGCCCCAGAAAGCATGCTTTCATCCTGCTTCTGCTTCTCATTCTGTAGCTCATAAGTGCCACCCCGTGGGGAGGAGGGAGATCGCTGGGGGTCTCACCCTGGATCTCCCTCGTCCCTTTCAACCCCCCCTCCTTGGGCCCTCTGTGAGATCCTTCCATGGCCTCCTCTAGAATGGACCTGGCCTCCTCTTGGGGGATGTGAGGTCACACCCCTGCCTTCCCACATGACAAGTCTTTGCAGAATCAAATTCAATTTCAAATTGGAGCACTTGTTTCGAGGACTTTGGTTTCTGGGATTGCCTCTGCTAGAAGCCTATGGAGGCTGCAGAGGCTCTACCTATTCTGTGGTTTCTGAAATCAGAAATCAAAAAAGTGAGTCTCTCCCCTTGCAGCCACAACAGGGATTTTCAATTCCAATCAGAAATGTTGGCGGGATAAAATTTTCAGGCATGAATTTGATCCACAGATGGTCCTGGTGGTATTTGTAACTTTTTGCAAGGCAGTTTTTATATATATTTTCGTGCACATTTTTTCTACCTTTCTTTAGAAAACAAATGTATTTCAAAATATATTTATAGTTGAACAATTCATATATTTGAAGTGGAGCCAGATCAATGTCAGTAGGTTACATTTCTCTATTATCTTAAACTACTGGCAGTCTGTAAAGAAATATATATATGATATATAAATGTGAATGCAGCTTTTTTGATGTTAGCCACAGTGTATTTTTTCACTTGTACTAAAATTGTATCAAATGTGACATTATATGCACTAGCAATAAAATGCAAATTGTTTCATGGTATAAACCTCCTACTGTATGTGGGAATTTATTTACCTGAAATAAAATTCATTAGTTTTTAGAGCTGGAACTCATATACATTTCTGAAGATTATAAAAAGGAAGCTGATCTGCTGGTCAGGTACCTTAAATCCCTTTTGTGGAGTCCATGTGTGACTGTGCATAGGGTTTTCTCAGGACCCAGTTAGATCTTTAGCTCAAGTTTTTGTGTGATTTTTTGTTGTTGTTGTTTAACCCAATGGAGCCAGCAATGCTAGTTTTCTGGAGAATAATATTATAATATTTGATTCACTAATTCCTCTTCTCCCTCCGCCTCCTCCTTGGTTCTGCTAACATCCTCATGTAATCCCCGGAGACTCAACCCCAGTAATATCAAATGCTCACATTTTTCCCATGTAAAAATCCAACGTAGCCCATGGTTAATCTCAAGCTTTCACAGGAACAGGTGGCCTCACCTCATAAATCATTAAATACCATTCAGCTTGAATCATGTTAATGTGACAGTCACAAGCCAGTTGCTCTAATAAATAAAATCCTGCTAACCAGCTCTCTTCCCTGTTCTCCAGAACAATCCCAGTCATTTCTGGGGGGTGGCCCACTGTCAGGAGGAGGCGGGATCAGGAGACCTTCCTGTCCATTCCCGGATGACCCTCTCAACCTTGGGCCTCCGACCTCCAAAGCTTCCTTCAGTCTGGAATGTGGAGATACTTTTCAGACAGAGTTGCAAGTTCAACTCTGCCTTAAGAAGGGTGGCTCTGGGGAAGGAAAGCCGATTTGCAGGGGTGGGTGAGGCAGGAGACCGCGGCCAGTGCCCACCAAGCTTGTCCACATGGTAGCGTTACCTGGGAATCTGTTGCCGCATGGGGAGCTGCAGGGACTGCAGGCAGAGGCCAGACTGGCAGATAGGCAGCCCCTGTGTCCAGTCCGCGGCTGTCATGGAAGCCCCGTTGGACGTAGCAAATCGGGGACCATTTCTAATTTGCTTTATTGACTTACTGATGGACGGCACTTTGTCCAGGGGCCCTCGGGCCTCAGACATGGGCCGATGTTGAATATTGTGCAGACTGAGACAGACCCTTGTCTATTTCAACAATATTAATGGTTTCACTAATTTTATCTAAGGGGGCGCAGAGAAGAAAAAGTGGGGAAAAAAGAAAAGATAGGAAAAAAGAAGCGACAGAAGAAGAAAAAGGCTGCCCAGAAAAGGAAAAACTAGTTCTCTGCTACCTCCGAGATGGACCCCAGTGCCCGCTGCTCTTGTCTCCCCGGCGCTTTGTAGATTTGCTTTAGACCCAGCCGTCCACTTGGGGGGCACTCAGACTCTTGGCAGGGCGGTGCGCTGCCCCCCTGCGGCATGTACACGCTTTCCAAGTCCCTTCCTGGTCTGCTAAGTTACGAAGAAAGTAGTTGTGCAGAGATGCTCCTGACTCTCTCTAGAACGGCCAGGGGCTTCCAGAATGGCCACAGTCTGCTGAGCCTTCTAGCCTGCCCTCCACCACCTTCTTAGAAGGTCCACGCTCGGGAGCACATGCAGGCACCAAGCACTTGCCATTGGCATTCCTGCCTGGAGAGTGCTCAGAGCGGCCTGCTAGCCCAGGGAGGAGGCCTCTGCCAGGAAGGGGTGCCCGTGCCTCATGCCTTCTCATTCTCCCACTTCCCGGGCACCGCCTGGCACCGCCTCCCCAGAGGCCGAGCCAAGGCCACGCCATTTGCAGATGATAGCTCACTGCCCTTAGCACCTGCCACAGCTTTTCCCGGATCCCTGGTGCCCAGCCCCACGCCACCCGGCCAGCGTGGGCAGAACTTGCTCAGCTCTCCCTCTCTGGCCCCGAGCTGTGTGAGCAACCGTTTCTCCGAGCATGGGTGCTGCAGTCCAGCTTTGGGGAGAACAGAAGGGAATTCTGAATTCCCCGAGAGCTGATGTGGAAATGCCTCTCAGGCCCTGCGCTGGGCAGCGCATTTGGTAGCTTCCTTAAAGGGACCTGAGCAGCCTGAGATGTGTTGTGGAACCCTGTGATGCACTCCTGGGAGTACCCCCAAGTTGCCACCCCCGCTTCTGCTGGGAGGGTCTCTCTGAGGATTTGCCAGCTCCGGGCGCAGCTACCTGGGCCCACACTTGTAGGAAATGTTGGCTTAAAGTGAGCATGGTTTAACTTCTAGAACTCGCCTTGCCCCCGGCCCCTGCCCTGCAGGTTTATGTCTGAGAGATTTCTTGACAAGACTCTCTGTCTTGAGAGGCAGCCCCTGCACTGAAGGTGGGTGGCCACGTGGGCGAGCAGGGCCCCCGTTTCAGTAGTGCTGCAAGAAGGGGCTCCTTGAATTTCTTGACTCTTCCTCCGGCCCCAGACACACAAACACATTCAACCCACACCCCAGATCCCTGGTCCTGATGGTAATGAAAGGACCTGGTAAAGATGAAGTTAGCTGAGGACGGAGCAGAAGGACTTCGGAGGATAGAACCCGCAGAAGCCCGTGTGTGTCGCAGATGCCAGGGTCGAAGGGCTCCAGGCCCCCAAGCCCTGTGGGTTCGGTGTGGCCACAGTGTTGAGCAAGTAAGGAGCCGTTCCTTCTCTTCACTGGAAAAACATCCAGACAGGACCGTTGTCCTACCGCTGCTCCTGCCAGCTAGAACACTCTCCCAGCCTGTGCCCCTAGCAGCCTGGCCCCTGGTGTGGAGGTTGTCACCTCGTCCTGCCTTCCTGGGTTCTGAAGGCACCTGGCTGTGCCTGGACTTCACCGGGGTGGTCTGACCCTAACAAAAGCAGCCGCAGGAGGGTCTGGCTTGCATGCCCCATCCCCCAGCTCTGCTCTGGGTCTAGAGAGCATGGCCGGTCCATCTGGGGACACCGGGGAGAGCCGTTTGCCTTCTGGCAACACTGAGCTCAGCTGATGCTGCCCTGAGATGCCCCCCAGGGGGGCACCGCCTCTGTCCCAGCCCAGGCCTGGGGGAGCCAGGCTGCGGGGACTCAGCGAATGGCCCCTTACTAGCCAACGCAATGGATGAAGCTCCCATCCTGTCATGGCCCTTGGTGCCTCACCTGCCACGTGGCTTCTGAAGCTCTTAAAAGCCGCTGTAGCAGAGTTCCCTGAAGACAGATGAAGTTACTGACCAGAGCCCCCATGGAAGAGCTGGAAGTTGGTTCCGCTGTGGGATTGAAACTTGAAAGTGCCTCTGCTCATCTGATGCTGGATGAAAAGCTGCGTGGCCCCTGGTGGCAGGGGAAGCAGGGGCGAGGGGGACTGTGGGTTCTGGTGGTGGGAGATGGTGGGGAGCATCTGTTTTATGGGAGTGCCCCCGGGACCTCGGCTCACAGGCTGGACGGACCAGAGGTGCCCGGATGGGATGCACGGCCCCCGGTGCTGCGTAAGTAGGAGGCCCCAATGAATGCTTCGTTCCCCCCGGCAGCCCTAATGCACTGTGTTTCCTTAAGCACCGTGGCCCCATCTTGTTACCTGGTGTACCCCCTTTCTGTTGTCTGCCCACACCCCACGCTTGGCACGTCCACGTCTTCTTTGCTTCCCCTGCCTTCCGTCCTGTCCCTCTCTCTGCTTCAGCCATGGCTGTCTCTTTGAATAGCCCTCGCCACTCTGTCAGGGCCTCTGAAGGGAGACCCATGGTGCAGGATTTTGAAGTAACGCGCAGGAGGCCAGCCCCGCCTCGCAGGCGGCCCCTGGGGTGTCTGCAGGACGCTGTGCCAGCTCTGACCACATGCCCGCACCCGCAGGCCCGCACGATCCCGGTCCGGACCCGCCTTAATGGTGTTTCACTCTCTTCTTCGTTAACAGGAGGTTCAAGATGTGAGAGGCGCAGGTTGAGTCAGACGCCTGCGGAAACCTCAGTGGGCACCCAGGTCTGAAAAAAAAAACAGTGTTAGGGAAGGGCCGCAGCTGCTTTCCCTCCGGCCCCCGGCCGGGCCGTCTGCATTGCCAAAGCCTTTATTTTGCACAGTTTGCCTTAAACGTTCACCATTTGATTATGTAGCAGAATATATGGTATTATTTTGCATTTAGTTTGGTTTATCAAATGTCACTGGTGACAGATAGGAACTTAGACTAAGGCCATTATGCTACTTGCTTTCCTATAATATCTCTCCCAGGGAGCCCCTAGTCTGCCCAGGGATTTCCCGAGTTTGTATCTCTCTGAGCTGCCCAGGCCGGGACTCCAGATGGAGGGGAGCCTCGCCACCCATTGTCACACCCGAGCCACGGGGGGAGACCTCACGGGGGCGTCACAGTCCCAGGAGGTGCCGTAGTGAAGGTGTCTTGTGCTGTTGGAGGGTGAGGGCTTGGAAGGCTTTTCCCCAAGTGAACAAGCAAGTGCCGAGGCTTCCCTGAGACTAGGCAGGAGTGCGAGGCCAGGTTAGGGCGAGGAGCAGCCCTCCGGAGCTGTCATCTGCATCCCATCACGTTCTCATCATCATTGTCTCTATCATCCATCATCCTGTGTATCCAAGGCTGTCTCCCTGACCCTGCCAAAGGACTCTCTCCAGACCAAAGCTTTCATTTAAACTGAGCACCGAGAAGCCAATCAGAATGTCTTCCCGGGTCCTGAAAACACCCGTGCACGACTGTGTCTTGTTTGGAATGTTGTCCGTTGTCCAATCCTGAGCTTTTGTGCAAAGCCGATGTCCTCATCCCAGACTCTTGTACTGTCTGTTCTTTGTATGCAAAGGCTGGAAGTGACGGGGTCCCCTTTAAGAAAATGGAAAAAAATAAGGGCAAACAAAGGAAGCTTAACAGTTGACTGGGCTCTACATAACCTGCAGAAACTAGGTTATGATCTTGGATTGCAGGTGTTCTTAGATTTAATGATCTGCGGAGTTGTTAGTAACCTGTGTTAGGTATTTCACAAATATTCTTTTAAATTGGATCTTTATGGTAGAAGGCAAACCCATCAACCCAAATTTCCCCCTAATTTAAACGAAAATTCACATTCTTAAACTGACTTTGTTATATTAAAAGTATAGAGTATGGGAAACCTTTCTTAGTTATAAAGATACAGTATCTTTATAAGAAAGAAATTAACTTGTCTCTGCAGTGCTTCTGAATTCACAGAAAATAATTGCATTTTCAGTGGGATGGCCTGTTTTCCAGGTGATCCAAGATTGTTAAAAATCCCTCGTGGAAACTTTGGCAGTGTCTTCCCCTGGAATCCACGACCCAGGATTCAACCCCATTAAATCTCTGACTGTGAGGAAATAAAACTGACCCTAAATCTTGACTACAGTTAAGTAAAGAATCATTTCTGTTTCACCCTCCCATGGGGGGAGAAAAAAAAAAAGAAACTGCAGGGAAAATTCCTTGTGTAACAATTCCTTTCCCCCAACCCCACTTCTAAATGGAGCCTGTCCTGCTAGAGCAAGCTTGCATTTAAATAGTCCATTTGCAAAGGAAAAGGTGCTCATAAGGCCCCTTTGGCTTTCAAAATGCAAGTCAAGTGCAACCTGGAGCTGTTGACTGGGGATCACAGGGCTCTTCTTTATGGTCCAAGTGCCGCCTCTACCTGGCATTCCCTGGGGCTCAGAGTCACCTCCAGGGCTTCCCCCACTGCCAGCCTTTGCATCAGGGCCTGGGGAGGGGGTGCTGAGGGGCTCACTGACGTGCTGAGTGTTGGAATCTGAATCTGTGACTGTGTGTTTGCACTGTTGTTTGTTCTACTCTGTCCAGCTGCTGAGATTCCAGTGAGGAGGCCCGGGTGGGATGGGGGGGGGGCAGTCCAGGGAAGGGAGGGCCCAGCCAGCCAAAGGTGGTCGCCCCCCCTAGTGTAAAGTCTACCCAGCCTTCCAAGCCTTGTCAGTGAATCAGAGCGACCCCTTTGTGGTGCAATTCTCTGACCACAGCCTGAGGTTCTTTCTTTGGGCTCCGACACCCGGAGTTTATCACTTTTCCCAGGCATGTGCCCTTTTCCAGCTGGATGAGAATCTTCGGGTCCTGATCTGTCCACACACCTTCACTGACCCATGCATTTCCTTGGGAAATGCTCCCTAGAGACCCCCAAATCCTCTGCAGACCACAGACATTGCCACGTTGGAGAAACCATATAGAAATCTTGTGTTTCTGCCACCTCACTGGACTCTCAGTCTCTGAGCAGTGATGGGTCCAGAGTTAAATGTGATAAATACTGTATGTTGTACTTTTTAAGTTGCAACTCCCAGATAATGTGAAAATGGTCCAGGAGAAGGCAGCTTCCTGTATACAGTGTGCTTTTTTTTAAAAAAAAATAAATAAATAACAACTCCTTTTGAGAAACAGTTCTTACTTTGAAGTCATATCAATGAAATGATGTATATGCACTTATAATTTTCCTAATAAAGATCTGTATTCAAATGTACCAGTCAATGGTTTGAAATTAGTGTTACCATTTGGAATTTTCCAGACACAGATTCTCTCCTTCCAATCCCACACAGAGGGGCTGTGTAATTCTAGCTGCCTGTGCTTAGTGGGAAATGGCCATTGCAATCACGCTAATAGCAGGCAGGGATTCTAAGGGTGTGATCGCTTTCCCTAGTCAACCAATCCTTAGCAGGGGAAAGGCTCTCCCTTCCCAGGGAATGTCCTTGTTTTGGCTGCAATCCTTCTAAGGTAAGCTGGTCCTGTATTCCAGAAGAGATGTTATAGGAAGGCAGCAGGTATTTATTTGTCCCACAGCCTTGGGGAAGGAAACTGCTACTCTGCACTTCTTAGAGGCCCGAACCCCCAAAGGCATTGCCCAGGGCCAGGCACCTGGTATTTCCAGTCCTTCCAAGGGGCCCTTCAGAAGCCAGATGCCAGCACTCTCCTGGGCACTGAGAACGTGGGGGTGAGCCCAGCAGACAAGGTTCTCAGAGTTCAACCCTTTCATACTTTCTGTCACATTCTCTTATCCTCAGTCAACCTCCTTGAGAAGGAAAGGCCAACACAAAAGCCCCAAAGTGCTGGGTCCAGATTGTTCTCTCCTCCAGGCTCTCCTGCCCATTGGTCCAGACCTGACTGTGTCTCTCCTGAACTTAGAAACTCTGCCTACTTATAGAGTGGCTGTGATGGGTGCTAAGCTGAAGACAGACGTGAGGAAAGGAGAATGGTCAGAGGAGGCCACGGCAAGAGGCAGACTGGTACCGTGGAAAGCACATGGCCTGTGAAGATCAGTGGACAGGAGTTCTCTCTCTGCTTGCTCTGATTGGAGACACATTCTGTGACCCTGAGTCTCAGTTTCCCCAACTATAGCACTGGAGCATAACACCACCATGAGTTGTGAGGGAGACTGGGAGGATGTGCATGGAAGCATTTAGCTTTACGGGGACAGGAAAAGCCCATGCCTTCACCCTTGAAAAGAATGGTCATTTTGCTCCCTTTCTCACCTGTTCCCTGGGACCCACAGAAGGGAGAAGGTCAAGTTTTCCTCTACTTATATGCTCACGAGCTCAAATACCAGCTGTGCAGGAAGTGACCTCAGAGGTTGAGCCTGATTAGCAGACAGGTGGGGAGAAGCCTCTGGGCTGGCATCCCTTAGGTTTCCTCAGTGCCTGCCAGGTGCTGCTTCCAGCATGCCATGCTGGTCTTCCAGCACCAAGACTCCACAGGGTGAGGTAGCATCAAAAAGAAAACTGTCCATGGCCTTCCCTGCCTTCCATCAACCCCTTATTTAACAGGTCAGCAACAGCTAGGATGCCAGGCTCTGTGCAAAGTTGTAGGGATATTATGAGGAGCAAGACAGACATGTTCATCATGGAGCCTGCAGCCTGGCGAGGGGGACATATGGAAACTGAATGAATATCTTTGAAAACTGTGTTAGGGTGACAGGGAAGCTTAGAGCAGAAGCAGCGACCCTCATTACGGGATCCGTGAGGGCTGCCTAAGGGAAGCGTGGGTGAAGTTGAGCCCTGAGATGTCGGTTCTGTTTGGGGGTGCTCTGCTGAGCCCCTGAAGGCTCTTGAGAGCCCACGTAGTGTAACATGTGAGCTAGGAAAGGGTGCTTCTGCTGCAGGGGGTGCAGCCCACACTGGAATTGGCATGGCAGGCACCCAGCACATAGCTCCCCAAAGGGAGATGCAGGATGTGGCCCCACCCCTGGGCATGGCTGATTGGATGGCTCAGACACCTGATGCAGGATGTGGTCCCGCCCATGGGCATGGCTGATTGGATGGCTCAGACACCTGATGCAGGATGTAGCCCTGCACTTGAGCATAGCTGATTGGATGGCACAGACACCTGCTCCAGGCTGGGCTGATCCCATTTCCTGTCCCAGGAACCCAGAGTTGTGATTCCAGCACCAGCCGTGGCCTGCTGGTACCTCTCGTGCCTACAACTGCCCAGAAAAGGTACAGGTTCTGTTCAGGCCTTGACTCTGTTCCCCAGCTGAAGGCGCCCACCAGCACCCACTCACCTTGTCCCACGTCAACTGCAATGAGATGGCTGGATGATCTGGGAGCCTGTGGCCAGCGACCACCCAGCCCCACGCACGTGTCGTGGTGGGACAGCTGGCGCTCTCCCTAGAGCATAAGGATCCAGTGAGAAGAGCACACTCTGGGAGAAAATTGAGTTTCCAGGTGGATTCCATCCCTGGAGCACCCCCCCACTATGCTGTGAGCTCCTTAGTGCCTTGTTCTGTTGGGAGCCCTATTCTCAATGCTTGGACTAATGCTTATCACAGCATTAGTCGTTTAATACATATTTGCCCTTTGGCTGTGAGGCAATAAGAGGCCCCAGGACCAGTAGCCTCGAGGCAAACCAGCATCAAATCCTGGGATTCCTACAGGGAGTCGGAGTGACTTTCAAATTTCAGGAGGCTGCTCTGCAAAGTTTTCCAGAAATAACACTTATTTTAGAACAAAAGACACTCCATCTACCTCTTGGTCCATGAAACCAAGCAGAGGGAAATCTTAGGGGAAGCCTCTTACCACTCCTCAATCCTATTCTGCAAATGGGGATGAGGGGTTGGCAAGAGGTGTTTATGGACCTGGTAGCTGAGTGAAGGAGCCCTGGACTTGGAGGTGAAAGTTAATAGCTGTTCATTGTTGTATGATCCATCCCTAGAAAAATCCAACCCTCTTTCTGCTCTGTGGTTGCACATCTGCAGCTGATTGGAGCCAGGATAAAGATCCAACCGCGCTGTCTGGCCTCTGAATTCATGACACCAGCCTAATGCTGCTGGCAATCCAACGCCCTTTCCCTGCCCTGTGTGCTCTTCCTTCTCCTAGATGATCAGTTCACTCTTTCTCTTCTCTCTAAACCTCATTCTCTCCCTCCTTGCTCTTAACTGATGGTGTGGCTTCCTATGTCACAGCAGAAAAGGGAGCAAAGAGACCAGAATTTCTGCAAGCTTTGCCTCAGCATCCAGCCCTGTGAAGTCTGGGTCCACCATCACCGCTGTCACCCTGCGTAGAGTGTCTGTGTCCCACCACTGGCCCTGCACCTGATGGGCTGCAGCCCACCTCTGCTCACCTGCCCAAGAACATCGCTCCTGAGTTGACCCCCCTTTCCTGAACCATACCTTTTTCACTCTTTGTACCAACATGTCGACATGCAATATCTCCCGTGTAAAACAAAGCAAACCAAAACCAGCCCTATGCTATGCCCTTCAAACCTTGCTTCCACTTACAGCTTCTGCACCATCTCTTTGCTTCTCTTCACCCAAAAGTCCTCAAACGGGTTGTCTATATTTACTACCTCCACTCTTCCTCCTTCTGTCTATCTCCTAAACACATTCCGATTAGAATCTTGACCTGGCCACTCTACAAAACAGCTCTTTGTCACCAGCAAGCCTCAGGTTGGTAAACCCAATGGTCAGTTGTTGGCTCTCAGCCATCAGCATCGTGTGACATCATTGGTCACCCCCCCCCCCACCTTGAAACACGTTTTCTGTTTGGCTGCCAGGACTCTGCCTTTGCCTGTTCCTTCTGCCTCCCAGCTTCTCATTTCCCTTTGCTGTTTCCTCCTTGTCCTCCAAACACCTAAGCACTAGAAGGCCCAGGGCTCTGTCCTTAGAAGCCCCTGCTTAGCACAAGGCGATCCCTTTCTCTTTCTTGGCCTTAATCAACCCATAACTGCTAAGGCATCCCAGAGGGATGTCTCCAGCCCAGACCCCTCTCCTGGATGCCAGCTCCTCTCAGATGCCTAATAGTCCTCTGAAATGTGTCCTATGCACCATGGAAACCCCAATCCCCACTTCTCCCCCATTCCGCCCCTCTTCCAAAATTCCCATTTCAACAAATGGCGGCCCCTTCCTTCTTGTTGCTCAGGCCACAAACATTATAGTCATCTTTGATTTATCTTGCCCTCCCACAACCCTCCTCAACCATTAACAAACCCATTACCTTGAGAATATTTCCAGAGTCCAGTCACTCCTCCCTGCTGCCACCTTGGTCCAAGCCACAGCCATCTCCCACCTGAGTTATTGCACTAGCTTCCTGAATGGCCCACCTGCCCTTGGAGTACCCTCACCAGCAGCCAGTGACCTGTGATGACATTAAGCCACACCACCCCTGCTCAAACCCTCCAATGGCTTCTTAGTTCATGCAGAGTGACAGCTGACAAAGGCATAACCCAGCTGGCCCCTGTGACCTCTCTGACCTCACCCCCTCTCTGCTCCAGCCTCATGGGCCTCCTTGTTATCCCTTGGGGCAGAAGATTTTGCACTGGTTGGTCTGAGATAACACAGTCCACGCCCTCCCTTCCTCAGCCTGCTTGGCATCCCTTGCTTGAAAAGCCTTTGCAAACTCCCCTGTCCAGTATAGCAACACCTTGCCCCCAGCTGGAAGCCTCAGCTCCTAATTCTGTTCACATTCTCTCCTTATCACTACCTGACCCTGTTTGTGTTTGCGTCTCTGCATGAGAATGTCACCATCACGTGGGAAGGGAGACGCATGGTCCATTTTGTTCAGTAATTATTCCTTGTGGCTGGTACCCTGAGGGTACTAAAGAAGTCTTTTTTGACTGGTTGCGTGAATAAATCAATGGGATGTTAACACCTTGGAACCTTTCTTTACTCATGAATGAAATAAAGGTAGCAATCCCACTTCACAGGGTTGTGCACTCATGCACACACACAAGGTAATGGGTAGGTCGTTGTTTGAACCCAAATCCATCTCACTTCTAAGTGTGTACATCGGTGACTACACGTGTTGCCCTTCTCTACAAGCCCCTGCGCCTGACCCCTTCCCCTACTCGCTCTAGGAAGGGTTCCCCGGCACAGGGTACGTGATATGCGATAGTGGTTAATTTCCTGGGTCCAACTGAAAGAACCCCCCTTTCCCCAGAGGCACCTCCTCCTTCGTGGTGGTGCCTCTGCACATGTCCTGGGCAGTCAGCAAGGGTGGCCTGGGCTGGGCAGGGGTTCTGGGGAGAAGTCAGTCACAAGAGGTCCAGCTCCCCTGGGCAGGACCTTTCCTCCAGGGTGCTCCATCTCAGCCAGCCTAGGGGCCGAATCCGCCTTGCCAGATGGGAACACAGCCAGAGTCCTGCAAGACGGGTGATTCCAGAGACCCTGCCAAGTGGGAAATCAGTGGTTATCAGGGAATTCTTCACAGAATCAGCTACTGGGAAGTCAAGGATATGTCCTTCCACAGAAAGATACAGCTGGGGGTGGCAGAGTGGGAAGTCGAACCCCCAACCACAAGTTCTTAGCCATGAGGGTTCCCTGACTCCCTTTTAGGGTTCTCAGCATCTTTCCATTGTCCACCCTGGATGCTGCTGGCTTAGCCTCAAGGCCAGTGCTCACAGCCAGACCCACGAAGGATGTTCGCCCTCTGGGAAGGAGCAGGGTCATGAGGGCAAGGCAGCGTGGGGGTGCTCAGCTTTCCTAGGAGGTTGCCAAGCTCCGCGCTCACCCAGGGAGGTTGTTTAGGAGGAGAAACCAGTCTGCGTCAGTCTGGAAGGCCCCAGATGTAGCCATGGGCTGACCTTGCCCTTGTCTCTTTCCAGACATTTCCCTGAACATGGGACCCTCGGCCCTGATCACATGGGCTTGCAGGCCGTGCGGAAACAACCTTTCTGAGCATTCCTGAGCCTCGGGGGTGGAGGCTCACCATCCGGCCACAGTGGGAAACCTTACAACACCATGCCAGCCCCTTGGCATTCCTGGGAATGAGGCCTGCCCCAGGTTCCAGCTCTTTCCGGTTTTTCTCTGCAGAGAACACCTGCCCAGCAGGCTGAGCCTGACCCCTGCCTGCTCAGGAGGCTAATTCATTCACCACGGATTTCTTTAAGTCTGCTATACACAGCTCCCGGAGCTTCCAGTGGGAACAAATTGCTTGGTGTTCCCATAATAATGAACACAGTGGTCAGGCACTGTCAGTCAGCTGACATTCACAATCGGCAACCTGTGCCTGCCAGGCCCCAAGGCAGGTAGCGGCCCCTGGAATGCTCCCAGCAGTCCCCTAACCAGTGCTCGCCTCTGATGAACACAGAGACTGAGGCTCAGGGAGGCTGGGGAGCCTGCACATCTCAGGGCATGGGAGTGGGGAGGCAGGGCCTGTCGTCAGCGCTGTCTGGCTGCAGTGCACCTAGCAACCTCTTCTTGCAGTTTGTACAGCAGGGTCCCAGGCAGGGGGCAGGGGGCAGAGCCAAGCCCCGGCTGCCCTATATGGCCCAACAGTATTCCAAGCATACCTCAGAGATATTGCAGTTTGAGATTCAGACCACCACGACCAAGCAAACACTGCAATGAAGCAAGCCACATGAATTATTTGGTTTCCCAGTGCATAAAGAAGTTATGTTTATACTATACTGT
This sequence comes from Cabassous unicinctus, assembly GCA_029593785.1. Taxonomy (NCBI): domain Eukaryota; kingdom Metazoa; phylum Chordata; class Mammalia; order Cingulata; family Chlamyphoridae; genus Cabassous; species Cabassous unicinctus. Next base: position 42,071 of record JAQZBX010003897.1, read on the forward strand.
AGTCTATTGAGCGTGCAATAGCATTATGTCTGAAATATGTACATATCCTAATTAAAGTGTGACCCAGGGATGCAAAGTGAGCACATGCTGTTACAAAAATGGTGCCAACAGGCTTGCTTGATGCAGGGTGGTCACAAACCTTCAATCTGCAAAAACACGAGAGCAGTGATGCACAATAAAGTGAAGTGCAATAAAGCGAGTTCTGCATGTACATGAGTCCATGTAAAGGAGATTCTGAGAAAACTTTGGCATCTTATTTTTCAGACTGCGTCAGAACACATTAATAGGCTATGTCAAAGCAGCAATTTAAAAATCTGAAATACTATAGAATAATAAAGAAGAGAAGAGAATACAATAGAATAGAAAACATTAGCATATATCACACGTATGAAGGGGAAGAACCAGTCGTATGTGTGTGTGTGTCGTAATGCAAATGCATTATCTTATTGTATCTTATTAATTCTATCATATTATACCTCTTGTATCTTATTTTACCTATCTTATGGTAGTATGGTTTAAAAAGTGTCTTGCTATTGTGTACACAAAACTCAATGAAAAGTGTGGCACATACTTCTCTGGGTATAAGGAAAGAAGTTTGAAAGTAATATTATATTTCCTTGATTTCAGGATCACTTAAAAAAATGTTCTAATGTTTCTAAAATCAGATACATTTTTCAATTAAAGTATACATTTAATGGTTAACTATTTCTCACCTAAAGAGCTGTACAGCTTACAATTAAATGATCATGTGTCAGAATCAGGAAAGTATGGTAGTAATTGCCATACACGTCCCCTGCTATGTGCTCTATATCAACGTCTAATTCAATTCTCCAAGAGTGCAGCCTGTGCTAATGGGTGTTACCAAGATGCAGCTAATCCCACTTACAGATAAGACCCTGAGGGTTGGAAAGTCCAGCACAGCCTGAGCTGCAGCCCAAAACGCAAATCTGGCTGTCTCTGATCTCAAAACTCATTTTGTGCAGTCTCTGGAAAAGACTGGGCCTGCACCAGCCTAGGAAGGGCAGAGACTTGTTCTCTGCTTTTCTAGAATAACAAAACCAGCTGTCACATGCAAGGCCCATCGCCCACAGCTGCCAACGCCCCTGTCACGCCACGCTCAGGTGGCAGGAGGGCAGGGGGCTGGGCTCCTGCTCCAAAATCAAGCCTTCCCCCGAGCAAGGTCCCAGCAGAGCAGGGCTCTGGACTCCCTCGCGCCCCCTCCCCAAGCCCGACGGTTGGGCACTGGTGGGGTGTCTGCACCCCGGAAGCCACAGAAAGCAAGTGCCTAGAGTGTGGGGTGCTAGAAAGGGGAGGACTTGAACGTCAAGACTTCCAAAGGGGCAACCTGCAGGGTCACCCTGGGGGGACATCAAGGGTGTGAGCCGTGCTGCTCAAACACCCTTTCAAGTCCTCCAGGGATGGGGTGACCCTGCACCCCGATGGGCCAGGACCATCTGTTTTCCCAGGAACGTGATTAATTGTGGCCCCTTTCATGCTCTAAGCGACCTGGTTTGAACCATAAGTAACATCCCCCCCGAGCGGGAAGCAATGGGTCTGTGGGGTCTGCCACGCTCATGCCTAGACTGGCACTAGACCCTCCTCCTCCCCCTTCCTTCCCCAGACCTGTTGCTGCTTTCCAGGGCATCCAAATTCCCTGCCTGGCTTGGGGTGCCTCACAATCCCCTGATGTCATTACAAAACAGGGAGGCCAGCAGGGACGTCACTCAATGTCCACCCCGGCCACAAAGCACACTTGAGACCTGGGGAAGTCTCTGAGCCCCTCAAAGCCCTGGTCTCCTCCACCGTGGTTCCTGGACCACAGAACGTGGAGCCCAGAGAGGTGGCCGTCCTGGACCCCCGTGAGTGGCGGCCAGGCTGGAGCTGGGGCACAGGTGGCGATACCAACCGAATGCATCCTTGTGGTGCCAGGCACCTAACATCTGCCCATGATGCTCACGGCCCTGCCCCTGCCCTTTTACAGACGAGAAAACCGAGCCATGGTCAGCGCTTTGCTAAAGCCACATAGAAAGAAGTAGCAGAGCCTTGCGCTCCACGGTTTTTGTTGAGCTGTCCATTTGGCAGGTTGGTTCCTCTTTCTGGGATGTTGGAGGCCTAATGGTCAAGGGGTCGGGTGGAGGTATCATAGGTGCCGCCTGGCATGGCCTGGACTCCTGCGGTGCCTGGCAGGTTTGAGGCCCTCGGGAGAGTCTGCTGGGGGTGACAGAGCTGACCGGCACTCGGGCCTGGAAATACACAACCTTGGGTTCAGAAGGGTGGGTGACAGAAATGGAACTGGGAAGGCTACGAGTTAGACTATGCTCCGACCAGTTTGCCCAGATGAAGGAGAAGGGCAGAGCCTGGCAAAGAGAAATGGGAATAAGAGCCACAAATATAAACACAGCTAGCATAGCCTGCAAGGGCAAACTGCTCGAGTGGCACGATGTCATTCAACCTCACACACCTGGGGGAAAGGATGTGACTTGTCCAGGGTCACCCAGGACCCTCCTACTCTTTCTTGGTATGGATTTGGCTGGAGGGCTAGTGTTTGAAGCTTTGTGACTATTTGTATCACAAGGGAGGGATTACTAATTTGGGATTCCCCTCCCCGCTTTGCCCTCCAAGTCTGCACACATGTGGCTGGCTCTTTGCTGATCTCTCTGGGCTGCTAGCCATGTCCTCTGTTTGTATCCACACTGATGTCTGGGTCAAGTGCCAAGGGCCCTGGGTGACATTTGCTCCCTTCAATTTTCTGTGTTGATAATGTCTCTTTGCTTGGAGGCCATGCTGGGTAGAAAGATCTTTACCCCCTTAGCTCAGCTTTCCCACCCCGGTAGCCTGGGCTGCTTGAAGTACCAAATGGCAGGACGTTACCATGAAGTCAGGGTCATGAATCTTCCCAAGGTCACCTGCTTAGGAGCCTGGCCTTGGCCTTGAGGTGCTTGACCCACACTCCACCTGCCTTGAGCTCAGCAGCAGGTTTCTCAGCTGACCCTCTGTCCTGTCTCCTTGGCCTCTCTTTTCTTTCCAGCTCCCCCGTTGCTCTCTGCTTGCACTGTCGCTTCCATCCATAGGCCCTACCCTACCTCAAACCACTGAACTTGGGCCTTCACCAGGAATAAGCTTTGGACTCTATTCTCCTTGTGGCTGAGGTCATCAGCCAGAGGTCACCAGCTCTGTCTGATTACATGGAAACTCCCAGCTCCTAAGAGTCCCATCCTGGGGCCACTATTGGCTCATTGCAAGAAATTTTAAGTGCTTTGTTGAAAAGAATATTTAAACAAACAGCCTGAGATTATGTAATTGCCACCAACTGCAGCTCCCTGTTCTGCTGCCTCAGCAGGGTCAGGAGGGCCATGCCTCTGAGGCTGGATCAATGGGCTCCTAAGAGCACCCCTATCTGTGCCAAGTTCTGGGGTGCAGGGCAAGTCCAATTATAAGCCCACTGCTAAGGAAGCTATTGGAAGTCAGTTTTACTCCCCTACCCATGAACTGAAAATTATCTTTCCTCTGTACTTCACCATTTCTTAATTTTGCTGATGCTTCACAAAATGCACGTCTCCACTGTTCTGAGCATATGTCTTCTTGGGAGTTCAGATTCTCAGTTTCCATCCTTCATTCCCCATTGATCCAGCTTCAGCAAATCCATTCCAACAGCTCTCCTGTCTGAGTGCCCTGCATCAGCCCATGCCAGTGTAACAGAAATGGATCCTGTTTATTCACAGTCAGATGGTGTCCCATCAAAAAGAGATCACAATTAAAGTAAGGCAAGCAGAGAGAGCCCTCCATGAGGCTTCCCCACCCCTCAACCTGGCACCCACCAGGTGTTCCTTAGAATTATAAATACAAATGTCCATTGCATCGTTGAATATGGCTGGGGGCGGGGGCATCCAGTGTGAGGAAAAAATGCAGAGAATTGACAAGAGTCCCAAGGGAAAAAAAAAATATCAAACCAAGAAAAGTTAAAATGTATGGAAAATAAAATCTATAAAAAATATTAAACATCTAATTTTTGTTTTTCAATGTGAAAAGGGTCTTTAGTTTGAAGTTCAAGCAATTTCTTTGTTCATGAAAATTTGTGAAGTACGTCGAAGGTAATAATGTGTTAGATTCCAAACACAGGGATGAGCCTCATCTTGCTTTGGGGCTCCCCTATAAAAAAGCATCGGCTCACAGTATGCACTAAATAAAACTTTCTGTGTCAATCATTCCACTCCTTTATTGAAACCCTCCAACAAATTCTGGCTGCACCTCCCTCCAGCCACACTCTCCACCCTTTCCCCAGCCATGATATCTCCATCCTGCTTCCTCCTTTGGGTCTTTGAAGGTGCTCCTTCCTCTGCTTTCCTCTGCTTTCCAGACCTTCTGCCTCATAACTCCAGTCACCACTCAGCCCTCAGCTAGACCGTCTCCTCCTCCAAGATGCCTCCGCTGGCAACTCTTAGTCTCCCCACAATCACTCCTTTTGCTTCATCGCACTTCCTTCACAGCACACAGCACTTGCATCACTGTCAACCATTCATTCATGTGTCTCTCTTGTATCTCCCAGGCCCTGCTGGCTGGCAGGTCCCCCGATGCACAGGCACTTCCCTCCACGCCACACTCTCCAGTTGTCCTAGCTGTTGGCCCTCTGAGGGCAGCTGGCCTTCCTAGGGCCTCTTTGGATATCTTCATCCATTAAGGAACCAGGTCCAAGTTTGTTTACCTTTGCCTTGGTCAAAGCCGAACTTTCGATCCCAAGAAGGAAGGCAGCAAAACTGTCCTATGTTATGTATTTACCAAGCGGCGCAATGATTTTGTTGGGGTTGCCCACATGCCTTGAGGATTTTGCCTGGGTCAAATTATCATAATTTGCATAACACGGCCAGCTAATACTTCTCTAAATACTTTCATGTGATTATGTTTACAAGGAAAATACTATATAAACAGAGAATTCATTTTACTTAAAATGAATAATTTAGTTTACTGAGTTTAATGCAGAACACTGCAGCTCCTTGGACTAAGGACTGAAGTACTGGGAACTATTCCCAACACATGTACAACCCCCCCATACAAAGGACTTGTTTAGTACTTTATTCCCCCAGAAGTGTTGAAAGGAGATCGTCAGCCTAACCCACTTGCAACAAGATGAAAGAAAAGAAGAGAAGGCAGATCCAAAAGGAGGGTTTAGGAAAAGAAAAACAGAAAACTGAGGAGATGAGAAAGATTAAGTCTAGAACCTGCAGACTTCTGTGGGGAGCTTCAGGCTAGAATCACAATTCCCAGGTTGGGACAGATTAAATCAAAATTTCTGGGGTGAGCCCTGGAGACAGCACTTTGAATGCACAAGGATGGCTATACTTTAGGCCATCTTTAGGTTATGCTGAAGTCCTGGGAACTGGTTAGGATGTGGATTTCTCGGTTGCCCCTCAGAGCTTCTGTTTCAGGAGAATTTGCATCTCTGACAGGTCCTAGGTGAAGCCCAGGCTGCTGGTCAGGACCTAGGTGTGAGAGTGCTGGTGTATATGGCCTTGCTGTAAGGTGTTGGACAGTGTGCACTTTGAGAGGCCATGGGGCAGAGAGTGGTGAGATTTCAAGAAGGAAGGGAGCCTAAACCTCTGCTGTGCTAATCTTGTCTCTTAACCGCTTCCCCCTCCATAGTCACTCATCCTGTGCTGGGAACTCATGACCTCCCAAGGGAGTGACATTTCTCCTGGGTCTGTGTGATGGTTAGACTCATGTTTCAACTTGGCCAGGTGATGGTGTCCAGTTGTTTGGTCAAGAAAGCACTGGCTTGATTGTTACTGTGAGGACATTTTGTGGACTTAAATCATCAGTGACTTGATTGCATCTGTGGTTGAGTATATCTACAGTCAACTGAGGAGATTGTCTTCAGCAATGAGAGACATCTCATACAATCAGTTGGAGGCTTTAAAAGGAGAAGTGAGGATTTCAGCAGTCAGAAGAGAGAATTTCCATCTCTACTTCAGCCAGCCAGCTTCTCCTGGGGAATTTATTAGAAACCTTCATCTGAATTCCCAGCTTGTGGCCTGCCCTGTGGAATTCAGACTTGCCCATCCCCATAGTTGCATGAAACAATTATTATAAAAAATCTTATTTTATTTGCAGATGCCTCCTATCAGTTCTGTTTCCCTAGAGAACCCTGACTAATACAGTCTGATTAGTTAGATTCTTCCTTATATGAAGGTCAACTTGGGCTGCCACAACTCTTCCTCACTGATCTCAGCTTACCTGGGAGTAAAGTCCACATCGTCCCAGTGGCATGAAGGCCAGGGGAGCTATCAACTTGGTGTCAGATTCAGACACATCTCCTCAGTACCTCTTTGGATGGGCGTGAGTGTTGTTCTGTGGTTCCAGAAGGAAAGCAGAAGCTGAAGACCCTCTCCTGACATCTACAATGGGAAGCTGCCCTACTTGAGCCTTTGAGAGACTCCTGAGCACTGGAAATGCTGTGTCTCCTGTGTCCCCACAAAGGGCTCACCTGCACACAGCTGCCCTCCCCACTCCACTCCACTCCATCTTCGACAAGTCCACCCCAGGGCAGCCCTCATCTGGGCTATGCTCAGGTGCTTTGTCTCTGCAAATTCTGTTTCCTGCCCCCAAAGGGGGAAGGCCTGCTGACGCTTTCCATTTCTAAATGCCCTCTACAAAACCAAACAGGATAGGGCTGGGTGGGCTGAGGGTGGTCCTGATCATGTGGGCACCAGAGGGCATGTAAGATTTTTGTCCTGGGTCTATCACTAGCTGCAGAATCCTGAACAAGGGCCTCCTTGTCTCTCAGCCACTGTGACCCCCGAGGTCCTTTCCAGCCAAAGTACCTGCATTTGTCATCAACCCAAACCACCCACCATGACATGACCCTAGACTCATTTGCCCTTGGAAACATTTTTTTTCCCCATCTTGTTGAATGGAAAGCTCTGTGGGGTTGGGTGGGGCTGACACCTCCACTTCCCTCGAGGCGAGATATGAGGTGCTGGTGAGGGGCCTGTGTCCCAGTTCCCCCTCCCTGGGTCTGGTGGTAAGCACTAACCTGGGTCTCCAGCTCAGAAGCTGTTCCAGGTCTCCTTTCTCTTGGATTTCTTCTGCTCCCTTTGCTCTGCCTAAACGCCCAGAGGCAAGGCATCTGGGATACATTTGGAGTGTCCTCTCCTCCTGGCTTACCACCCCATGGGCTCCAGCTTCTATATTTCTCCGTGGATTTTTCTGTAGCCACCCTTCACACCAGAGAGGATGAAGAAGGAAACCTCCCCAAATCCCACCAGCCAGCTGAGACCCTCTGAGTCGGCTACTTCTGGAGTCCACATACTAAAGTCTAGATGCAGAGAATTCCCACATGTGCATCTTCATCCTGATTTCTTGACTGAGCTTCAAACTCCTTGGTCATTACCCACTTTGATGTCAAAGGCATCTCAAACTTTACATAGGCCAAACAGAAATCTTAGTTTTCATGCCCTCTTTTCTCCATTCAAACACTATTCACTTCCTGCCCCCTTCTTAGTCACCCATGTAGTGTTCACCTAGGGCTCAAGCCAAAAACCTGGAGTCATTCTGGTTCCTCTGCTCCCTCTCTCCACCTCCACATCTGAATGCACCAGCAATGCCAGTGACCTTTAAAACAAACAAGGAGATGATGATGGACATCACCCATCCCAAGGAACAGATAGAGTCTGCAACTGCAAACAAGATAGTTCCATCCATCTGTCCCATGGGATCTAAACCCCCTCTCAATTAGAAATAGAGTGGGCACCACCATCCCAAAACCCTCAAGATTGGGGAATGAACAATGGACTAAAGTAGACGTACTATTATTCTAGCAATTGAAGAATTTGTATCATTGATATAAAGGCAGTGGCCACCAGAGGTTCGGAAGGAAGGGCGAGGGAAGAATAGGTGTAACATGGGGGCATTTTCGGGACATTGGAATTGCCCTTCATGACATTGCAATGATGGATACAGGCTATTTTACATTTTGTCATAACCTATAAAATTGTGCATGGCAGAGTGTAAACTGTAATGTAAATTACAGTCCACAGTTAATAACAATGCTTCAATATGTGTTCATCAGTTGTAATGAATGTACCACAATAATGAAAGATGTTGATGTGGGAAAGTGTGGGAGGGGGAGGGGATGGAGCATATGGAATCCCCTATATTTTTTTGTAACATTTATGTACTCTAAAGCTTCTTTAAAAATAAAAAAAAAATTTTTGAAAACAGAAAAAAATCCCAAATCATTTCATGTGACTTCTCTGCTAAACCTGTCTGATAGCTTTCCAGTGCACCAAGCATACATCGAAACTCTATCATACCCTCAAAGGCCTTTCCTGCCCAGGTGTGGTCATCTCCTAAGCTTTTCCCCGCTGCAACTTACTAGGGCTATAAACCAGCTCCTTGGGACTCCCCAAACTTGATGACACCTGCCCTTCACCTGCCACCCCCCTGAATGCACAGGGTCAGTGGGTGCAGGTGTAGAGGTGGAGAGAGAAAATAAGTGGAGGGGTAGCTTGAGGTGGCATGAGGGGCCAGAAGCAGGAGCCCCCCTTGCTCCATCGCTCAGCCCAAGGCACCCTGGTGGAGGTGCTACATCGTTCTCACCTTTCTTGTTTGCTTTATTCTCATTCATTCTTGCATTTCTCCAAGTGAATCTAGCAAAGACTTTCTACTCACTCAACTCTATGCAGAACTTGAGGGTAGGGGCTGCAGGGGCTTTGGTCAGCAGGGACAATCCCCTTAGAGACTCAGTCCCTTGTTAAGATGGTGTTTAGATATATCAGCTGCCCACAGAGGTTTCCTTTAGGGAATGGGATGCTGGGCGGCTGAGCAGAACATCTTCTCTAGTCCTCCAAACCCCATTCCCACTTTGTCTGTCCTTATTTGGGCTCTGGGAGGCCAGCAGGAGATGGGGAAGGAGGGAAGAGAGTGAGGTCAGGGCATTTGTGCCCTAGAAACTTCTCTCCCAGGACATCTCTGGCTTCAGCTGGTGGAAGGTTGTGGCTCTCTCCAGGGGCATTCTGCACCCAGTGCTGCCAAAGAGACCGCTCTCTCCCCACCCCTTCCCTGCTGGGTGGTAACGCAGCCCCTCCTCACCAGCAAAAGGACTCTGCAGCCCCCTGCATCCCACATTCTGCCCTCACCTGTGTAAGTAACCTCTCTATTAAGCTCTCCCACAATGAGCCACCTGTTTTCTGCTGGGACCCTCACTGATATCTGGATTTTCCCACTTTCCATATTTTTCCATAACGTTTGCAACTTTTATAACACACCTGCTTTACTTTCATAGTAAAAGAAAATGACAAAGATATAAAACAAGGAAAGGCAGCATTCGACACTCGGAGCAGGGGGAAGGGGGTGTGCTCACCTGACTCTGAGCCCAGGATTTCAGTCCCAAGGAGGACATAGCACTGACCCCGTCCCTGCAGATCCAGATACACATACCCAGAAGGGATATTCACTCAGTGAATTATGATGATGCCAAAAGGATTTGCTGAGAATTGTGTTGTGATTGGGAACGTTGTAACATCAGTCTACCTTAAGGCTTGGAGGTTGCAGGCACAAGCTTTGGAGTTGGGCAGACCTGGGGTCCAGTCCAGACTCAGCCTGTGTGACTACAGACAAGTTGCTTAACTTCTCTGAGCTTCAATCTTGTCATCTGCAAAATATTAACCCACGGGGAGAATTTATCACAGGTCAGCACCCTGTAGGTGCCTTTGTTGGGGACCTTCACGGTAGCATTCATATTATGCACCTTGTCAGCAGCACCGGTGACATGTAACATGGCCGCCAGGGCTGAGACAAAGAACAGCTTAAGCTACAGTTAGCCTTCTTCAAGGAAGTTAGAGAGTTCACGCCAAAAGCACCCCTTCCACGCCTAAAGCATTTCTGCCACCTACCCTAGCAACAGCAGCCACCAATCCCAAACCGCCACCCGTCCTTAAGTCCACCAATCCTCACCCTCTTCCTTTAGAGTATATATACCCTGCCTCTTCAATAAACTTTTGCAGCTTGATCAGAATCCTGTCTTGCTGTCATTCTTTGTGTCTCTTGTCCCATACCATTCTTTTCTTCACAGGTCCTGAGCCCCAGTTGATTGTCCCGCGGGTCGGGGCATGCCTTAATGATGGAAGCCATTTTCATTATAATTATTACAAATTCTGCATTTATAAGAGCAATTAATGAGCCCAGTCCAGTACAGCAGAGTGTGCAATTTTAAGTGTAAAATTCAGTGATATTAATTATGGTATCAATATTGTGCTACCATCACCAGTATCCTTTATCCCAAACTTTTCATCTCAAACAGGATTTCCGTACCCATTAAGAGATAACTCCCTCTTCCCCTCCAACCACCAGCCCCTACTAACCTATAATCTGCTGCTTGTCTCTATGACATTAGCTTCTTCTAGTTATTTCATATAAGCAGGATCAGGCACTATTTGTCTTTTTGTGTTTGTTTATTTCACTCAACGTGATGTCTTCAACGTTCTTTTGAGCGGAGCCAGTGTGGTCAAGAAGGGACTTCTGTCCCAGTCTTGCCTGGTCTCTTCTCATCCTTTTCTGACCTTCTTCCATCCATTGTCATCTGTTGTTTTGCCCAAAATGCCCGAATCCCAGGTTGTTCTGACTCAGGGCGATAAAGCTTCCCAACAATGTCTTTATCACCGTTTGCAGAAAATCCACCGTCTTGGCATCTGTGATCATTTCAAGTTCACTGTACACAGTGACAGTTTATCAATTGATGTCTAAGAAAGAATGTTTCCTCTAATAAAGTCCCCAACATGCTGGCCGCCAGCCTGAGTGGTTGGTTTGGGAAGAGCATCTCACCATCGGTTACTGGGGGCTCTTGTCCGTGTGTCTGTCCGCCTGCGACTGCCTCGGGAAGCATTTTAAATGCTTGTCGTTATCATTCAGAAAGCAGTTTCCAGAATGCACTTGAAGCTGAAAATGGAGCCTCCTCTGGCCACGCACAGTCACAGGGGCGCTTCCTGCGCAGCAGCACATGTCCTTGCCACCACCCCGCCATGCCCATCTCACCACGGTTAAAGGTGCCCACGGCCCTTGCGAGCCAAAGGGACGTATTTGATGCTGCTGATGAGGGTTTCACCGAATGTGAAGGTTAAAAGGGCTGGTTCATCCCAAGGCCTGTAAGAACAAAGCCACTTCCTCCTCCAACTAGGTGGGCAGGAAGGTTTGTGGCTGGCGCTCAAAGCCCAAGTGCCACACCCTTGTTTCTGTCCATCTCTCGGCTCTTGTCTCCTCTGCTCACAGGTTGCCCAGGCCCTAGAAGTATCCAGCGATCACATGCCTCAGGCCCAGGACACAGTCAGCCCCAAGGCAGTCCCTGCCCTAGTCCCTTTGCACGTGTGCTGCAGAGTGGGGAGCTATTTGCAGCACCAGATCCTCTCCCAGGGATGTCCAATATGCCCACCTGCCCAGTGTGGTCTTGATCAAGCCATTCATTCCCCTGAGTGAAATTCTCTAATGGCTCCTCTGTGCCCTTAGAATAAAATCCAAACTCCTAAGCAGAGCCTACAGGGTCCAATGAGCTATGTGTCTGGTTCCCTTCCAGAGCCTGTCGAGAACCACTGTTTCCCACGCACACACTCTTGCCCGTTTCTTATAATCCAACCTCACCAGTCACGTATCTGCCCCTTAATCAAGCCAAGTCTGCTCCCTTCCCCAGATGTTTGCATTTGCTGCAACCTTTACCTGGATCACTGTTCCCTGCATCTTCCCATGACCACCTCCTTCTCGACTTCCAGGCCTCAGTTCAGATCACTTTGGCCAGGCAGCCCCCTCCCAACTCAACCCCTGCCTCTGCAGCCTGCTTAATAGCCCGATTCCATATGTGTTATAGTTCATGAGAGAACGTTCTCATATTGGTCCTGTTAATCACAGTCCATCATTCGCCTCAGGGTTCACTGTGTTGTATGACCCCGTCTTGTTCATCCATCCAAAGTGAACACTCAGTGGCTCTGTTTCATCACAGACTTGTGCTGTCATCAGCTCAGTCCATTTCAGAACATTTGCATTAATCTAATCCAAAAGGAAAATTCACATACCCCTGTATATTCCCCATTATTGACCCCTAGCATTGGTATAGTACTTTTTTGCCATTGTGGTAAAAATATTATAATATTACTGTTAACTACAGTCTATATGATACATTAGTTGTATTTTCCCACATATCTCCATATTCTTAATACCTCATAATAGAGGAACATTCTTGTATTATTAACCATAATCATCATCCACCACCACAACCACTATGTTATACAGTCTCTGGATTATCCTCTAGCTTTTATCAATTGACATTAACCTCCTGTGGCAGTTTGGTATTGTTTATGAATTCCAAAAATAGATACTGGATCATGTTTGTAAACTGATCTGTTCCTCTGGGCATATCAAATTGTATTAGATTCAGGGATTTCACTTTTACTTTATTAAATCAAGATTAGGGCTTTTATTTGACCACATTATTAGGGCAACTCGGTTTGAGTCCCCATTTCCTTGGTGGGGATAAAACAGACTCTTACACAGAAGTAGACACACAGAAGCAGATACGCAGGAAGAGAGAGTGCTACATAGACACGGCCCCGGGGAAGAGAGATGAGACTGATTATCTACAGCTGACCTTGTGAAGAGACCAGAGCTGCTGAGCCTGGAAAGAAATGAGCCCTGGGGAGAGAGACGAGCCTTATCCCAGCCTACAGCTGAGATCAGAAGAAGCTGGGACCATGGAGCCTTAAGAGGGAGGAAGGCTGAACCCTTGCAGATGTCAGCAGCCATTTGCATCAACACATGGCAACAGACTTTGGTTAGGGAAGTAGTTTACTCTTTAGGGCCTGGTAACAGTAAGCTTCTATCCCAAATAAATACCCTTTATAAAAGCCAACAGAGTTCTGGTACTTTGCATCAGCACCCCTTTGGCTGACTGATACACATCCCTAGACTAGCCCTTTCAGCCACAATCACATTTATAACTCAGCACATTGTTTATATCACTATAATGTGTTACCATCAACTCTAACTATTCCCCCGCATTTACAATCTTCCTTATTAAACATTCTACATATATTTAGCATCCATTTCCCCTTCTCAATCCACATTCTATCTCTTAGTAACCTATACTCTAAAGTTTAACTTCAAGAGTTTACTCATCACATTTAATTCATATTAGTGAGACCATACAATATTTGTCTTTTGTGTCTGGCCTATTTCACTCAATGTAATGTCCTCAAAGTTTCATCCATGTTGTCATATGCATCCCAAGTTCATTTCTTCTTACAGTTGAATAGTATTCCATCATATGCATATATCATATTTTGTTTATCCATTCTTTGGTTGATGGACACTTGAGTTGGTTTTATCTTTTTGCAATGTGAATAACGCCGCTATCAATATCAGTATGCAAATGTCTATTTGCATCCTTGTTTTCATTTCTTCTGAATATATTCCTGGTAGTGGGATTGTCAGATCATATAGCAGTTCTATACTTAGTTTCCTGAGATGCTGCCAAACTGTGTTCCACAGAGGCTTCACCGTTCTACATTCCCACCAACAGTGAAGGAGTGTTCCCATTTCTCTGCATCCACTCGAGCACTTGTAGCTTTGTTTTTTTTTTATAATGGCCATTTTATAAGACATGAAATAATATCTCGTTGTAGTTTTGATCTGCATTTCCCTAATAGATAATGATGTTCAGCATCCTTTCATGTGGCTTTTGCTCATTTGTATTTCTTCTTTGGAGAAATGTCTGTTCAAGTCTTTTGCCCATTTTTTAATTAGGTTGCTTGTCTTTTTATCATTGAGTTGTATGACCTCTTTATATAACATGGAGATCAAACCCTTATCAGATATGTGGTTTCTGGAACTTTCTCCCAATCAATAGGCTGTCTTTTCACCTCCTTAACAAAGTCATTCAAAACACAAATGTGTTTAATTTTGAGGAGGTCCCATTTATCTGTTTATCCTTTCATTGTTTGTGCTTTTAATTTAATTCCATTCCATTTTAATGCCCCTGAGACCATCTTACCATTGCCGTTATCATTAGCATTTTATGATTGATATTATCTTAATATTGTACCATTTAGTAGCCTCCATATGATTTATCACTGTCATTTTCTCAATAATTTAGTTTCTTGCTTACTGTCTGTTTCCCCTTCTGCATATAACCTTCATGAGAGTACAAGGGCAGAAACCCTTGTCTTTTCCATCTGGCCAAGGATAGGACAGTGCATAGTGAATGAACGGGTGACTTCCCAGACTCCTGTCCACTTCAGATACTCCCATATCCCATGGGGAGATTTTTTAAAATATAATGTACACTTTGCACTAGTGTGGTACATTTGTAACAATCAATGCAAGAAAATTTCTATATATGCACTATTAACTACAGTCCATGGTTTACATTAGGGTTCACTGTGTGTGTTGTACAGCCCTACAAATTTTAAAAAAAATTATTCTAGTAACATATATACAACCTAGAGTTTCCCCTTTTAACCACATTCAAATATATAATTCAGTGATGTTAACTGTGTTCCCAATGTTGTGCTACCATCACCACCATGCAAACATTCCCATCACCCCAAAAAGAAACTCTGCTATGGGGAGAATTGTGATTGACTAGGAAAGGTGGGCAGGGTCAGCGGCACGTCTCTCTGCTCCTCCGTGGGTCTGCTGTACAACAGAGACAGTGGTGGGGAAAAGCCCTCAGCAGATTTTTCCAATACACCTGTAGTATCAATGTGCCTGTTACACCCCAGATGGAGGGAAAATGGGGAGACACGGAGGAGTGAGTGTTCAGAGGAAGCAGAGATTCAGGTCGGGGAGGAGAGGGGAGGCACAGGTTCCCTGGCCTCCAGAGAGTCTGGATCCCAGGGTAAGAGGCCCTGGGTCCTCACGGCCCTAAGGGAAGCCACAGCTGGCCAGGCTCAGCCGAGCCTCCTAGGGAAGGAGAGTTGTATAAACAGGAAGATCACTGCCCAGAGGCCGATGTGTGTTGGATAAGTGCTAAAATCCTTCTTGGTCCATTTCTCCCAGTTTCTCTCTTGATTTGGAATCACATCTCTGTTGCAGGAAAACAGTTTCCACACCTTCATCACCAAAGGGACCCCTACACAAATGAGAGAAAGGGGCATGGGGAGAGGGAGATAAGAGAGAGAAGGGTGAGAAAAGGAAAATAAAACAAAGAAGAAGAGAGGGAGAGAGAGGGCGATTCACAGGTGAAAAGGAAGAGAACTAGCTGAAGTGATTATATAATTTGTCTAAAGTAAACCAACAACACAAACCTTTAAGGTTCTTTAAGGTCCAAACCTAGGATGCTTCAAACTTCCTCTTCTGTTTCCACTTTCTGCTTGAAAAACACCAAAGTGAGAAATACTCTCCTTTAAGAAATATGTGCATCAGAAATTCAGTGTTTGAATGCATACTCCTCTCCTTAAGGCAGCTACGACTTTGTCCGGTGAGAGCAGCCTCCCTGCCACTCTCTAGCACGGAGATTCAGGTGGGAGCTTGCTGCTGCACTTTCCAGAGAAGTGACCAGCTGGCATGCTTAGGACCGGAGCTGGCCATGTGGACTCCACGTGACCGGGTGACTGTGCCCTTCGAGTGAAAAAGGCAGTGCTAACGAGTGGAAAGAGACCTTCTTGGGGACAGGGCCACACCACTCATAGCTAGCTACATGACCTTCAGGAAGTTCCACTCCATTTGGAACCTCACTTTCTTCATCTGTGAAATGGAAAGATTGGAAATATTTACTTTCAAGGCTATTGTCAAAGCTCTGAGGGACAAAGCCCAGGGCAAGGTTATCTGTGAACAGAGCACACCACGCCGACAGATCAGAGTTGTCTTTGGAGGACACAAAATCTCTATTGAGGAGGCCATGAGGAGGCATGAGGAGGGTCGCTTGCCCAGGGGAATTGTGCAGAGGGGAGGTCTCAGGTGATGTATCTCCCTGTTCCTCAAGACAAATTTGTTTGCTTTATAAACTAAATATTTTGGGGGCATGTCCTAGATGCCAAGCCCTTTGCTGAGTGCCAAGGCTACTGAGATGGCTAATGACAACCACTGGTTATTGAACACTTGTTTTACACGTTTGGCTCCTTTACATCTCCAGCAATCCTGGATGGTAGGTACTATTCCCATTTTAAGGATGGAGAATCCAAGGGTCAGTGAGGTCAAGTTCAGAGGCTTTCCAGCCATGAAGTGGCAGAGCCCAGCAGCCTCTGTGGTTTCCTAACCACCATGCGACACTGCTTTAGTATAAGAGTGGGAGCCGTCTTTGACTCAGAAGACCTGAGGAATGGGAGGAAAGCACACATGAAAAAGAGCACTTGCAAGGCCTCAGGTATGGGTCTGTGAATGTGCACTAACACGGCGGGGCCCAACCTGCACAGCCACCCATTCATGGGGTGGGGGACATTTGATCATTAGCAGATAAGTAGAAATTCTCCATGGACAAGATGGGGAGGGGTGCGCAAGGAGCAAGTGAGAAAAAGCATGGCATTTTTGGGAAGATACAGGGGATTTGAAGTGGTGAGAAGGTGAGGTTCAGGAAAGGTGGGTGCCCAGGAAATAGATGTGCACTGAAAGATCTCACTTCTCCATGACCACTGGGACTTGCCCGATGACACCACATCAGTGTCTCCACAGCTGCAAACCAGTGTGCTCTAGAGTGCCTTGACATTTGGCAATGGTGTTTGTGATGGTTAGGCTAATGTGTCAACTCGGCCAGGTAATTGTGTCCAGGTGTTTGTTCCAGCAAGCACTGGGCTAATTGTAATGCAAGAGCATTTATGGACTTCAATCACCAGTGAGTTTACTGCGTGGATGGCTGATTACATCTGCATCAATCAGGGAGATTACATCATCAATGGGTGCGCTTTTGTCCAATCAGTTGAATGACTTAAAAGGGAAAGTAATTTCAACATTCAGAGAGAATTGCCCAGCTCGTTGTTGGACAGGCAACTTCTCCCAGAAACTCATCAACGATCCTTCGTCGAGATTTCATTGGAGCCACTGGTTTGCAGCCTGCCTGCGGAACCTGGATGTTTGCATCCCCACGGTCGCGTGAGAGACTCTTTTAAAATCTCATATTATCGACAGATATCTCCTGTTGATTCTGTTTCCCGAGAGAACCCTGACTAATACAGTGTTAGACAGTGATGTTGACACATGGAGCTTACCATGGGCCAGGCACTGTGCTAAGAACTCTGCATATGTTAGTTCTCGCAACAACGATAGAAAGGAGGTGGTACTATGATTAGTCTCTTTCACAGATAAGGAAAATGGAGGCTAGAAGGCTTGCCTCTTCCCAGTGTCAGTATCTTCTGGCTGCTCAGAATTCCTGAGATTCCTTGGCTTTCCTGTCACATGACAATGCACATGGCAGCATATTCTCCTTTCTCCTCTGGGTTCAGTTGACTTCCAGCTTCTGGTTGCTCCCCGTGGCGCCTCTGTGGACTTCTCCATCAGGTCTCCAGTAATAAGATTAAGATCCATACTGATTCAGTTGGGCCACTCCTTACCAAAATAACCTCATCAAAAGGTCCTAATTACGTTGGCTTCACATCCACAGGAATGAGTTAAGATTAAGAACATGATTTTGGGGGTTCATAGCTCCAGGCTATCACATATCTATTGGAACATTCCATCCAGGAGGGCCAGTAGAGCAAAGTGTATGGAGTAGAGAAAGAATGCAAGAACTACTTATGAGATTGAACAAACAGGATGGACTGACTCCCTGATTCTGGGCTGAAAGATTGATGGACCAGGGGGATTTCAATAAATTCTTGTTGTTAATACAAACTATTGCATAATATGTGCTTTTGCAGCTAGGAAATGAAGACAAGCCATAATTCACTTCTTTCAGTTGGAAGTGAAATAAATCAGCTCATCATAGCTTAAGCAATTGAACATGCTGGCTCATGAAGCCTAGATGGACGTAGGGGAGAGGAACTTAGCAGGAACAGCTGGATCCATTGGTTCTCTCTCTGGACATCAGCTTTGCTCTCCTCCCCATCGGCCTCATCTCTGCTACCACAGCATGGAGGATGGCCATGATCAGCCTCAACTTCACAGCAGCCCACTTCAGATGCCCCAATGGAGAATGAGCTTCTCTTGTCCTCCACCTGTTAATTCCAAGAAAGTGTCTAATAAGGCTTGCTTGAGTCTCTTGCCTGTCCAGGTGGTTGGGTTAACGTGATTGGCCAAGATGAGATCATATCCTCAGTGGTGTTAGCAGTCATTCCTTAAACCATGGGATCCCAAAGACCACATGAATGGGAAAAATAGTTTCCCAGAGGGAAAGTGGATCCTGTTAGCAGAAGAAGGGGGAGTGGAGGCTGGGCAGGCCAAATCAACACATCTTTCCCCTTTTTTCACATGGGAAAAGCTTGGATGCTTTCCTTGAGTCCCTGTGTCCCTGTGTCCCTGTGTTCTTCTTCCATAGCACTTCATTTATGTATCATACATATTGTCTGTTTCCTCTAGACTATGAGCTCCCTGAGGGCAGGAATTAGGACTCCCCTCTCTGAATCCACAGGACCATAGTTCAGTGAATGTTTGTTATATTAAGATAAACTTTGTCTTATGGGGAACCTCAACAATATTTTAAGCAGGGGATTAGCATGATCTTATTTGTGCTTAAGAAAAATTTTGTTGATAATAAGGAGGGGTTGAATTGGGAGATGGTGCAAATGGAGGTAGGAAGACAAATCTGGAGGGCAAAGAACTATCAGAATAAGAGATGATGAGTCATGATGGGCAGAGATACAAAAAAATGACTTCAAGGTACCAACATACTGAAAATCTCAATTTGTCAGCCCAGCAGAACGTACAATGGGCAAACTCAGCTGAAGGTTTGGGCCATCATTGACCTATAAAGCATTACATGTGTCTTTACATGTCTAGGCATTGCTTGGCATCCACCCCCCTGCTCCCCTCCATCTAACCCCCAACTCATACAGAAAATTTGTCATCTTTTAGTGTTTTTGACTTATCGGGAGGGAGGGAGGTGGATTATACAAGATAGGAAGATACTCCAAGTGTGACAGGGTAGAGGTGAGCAGGCTCAGCAATTCTGAGACAAGAAAAGCAGCGTCTTTTGCAAAGCAATGTAATATAGGTACATGGAGTAGATCAAATTGTACAGTAGAGCTGATAATAGAGAGCAGCGACTACTTGCCCCATGTCCCTTGCACAGCCCCACTCTTTAAGCAAACTACTTTCTATCATTTCTGTTTTTACTTCTTCTGATATGTTTATTTCTTGTTTAATCAATTTTGTACAATAACTTTTGCTCTCCAAGATTTATCTTACCACATTAACTTTTGTCTACTTCTGTCAATGTTGGAAACTAAAGTTGCTATTTATAGTTATTCTGATGTATTTGTAACTTAAAAGAAATTGACAACACATAATACTTCTGTTCCTTGTTAAATCAACTTTACACACTGTGGCAACTCACCTTTATGTTAGAGGAGTATATGTACATCCTCCCCCTTCTCTCCTCCTTCCCTCCCTTCTTCCTTGTTTACCTTTTATTAGTTATGGTTTTGCCTCTACATTTTTACAAAGCTTGAAATAATTATCTGGTACACAGTCACAACCACATCTCCAGTACTTTGTACACAGGTTCATTCTAAAATTAAACAATAGTAAGCCACATTTAAATTACTATGATAATGCTATCAATATTTTCACTCTCAGGCCAGAGAGTGGGCTAGCATCACATTTACTTCTCTCTAGGCCCGATATGACTCAAATGTGAATGTTACAAGGATCTAGTTCACATGTCTTCTGCTTTTTTATTTTATTTTTTTAAAGATTTATTTATTTATTCCCTCCCCACCCCCATTGTTTTTGCATTCACTGTCTACTTTCTGTGTCTATTCTCTGTGTGTTCTTCAGTGTCTGCTTGTCCTCTCCCCAGGCAGCACCAGGAACCGATCCTGGGACCTTCCGGAGTAGGAGACAGGCACTCAATCTCTTGTGCCACTTCAGCTTCCTGGTCTGCTGTGTCTCTTATTGTCTGTCTTCTGTGTCTCTTTTTATTGCATCGTCTTGCTGCACCAGCTCTCCACTCGGGCCAGCACTCCTGCACAGGCCAGCACTCCTGCAGGGGCCAGCACTCCATGTGGGCCAGCACTCTGTGTGGGCCAGCTCTCAGCGCAGGCCGGCTTGCCTTCACCAGGAGGCCCTGGGAATCGAACCCTGGACCTCCCACATTGCAGACAGGAGCCCAATCGCCTGAGCCACATCTGCCTCCTGTGTTTTGCTTTTAAACAGTATGACTTGCTGATGTCACATTTTGGTTTGTTTTCATTTTGAACTGTTACATTTACTTTACATGGTTTTCTTTTCCTTGGAGTTGCTAATTCTTTGTGTTTGTTGTTTTTTGTTGTTGTTGCTGTTGAAGGCAGAATCATGTGGCTTCACATTTTCTCATCCTTTCTCTACATTGTCCATTGCATGAAGACATCTATTTTCTCAGACATCTCCTTTCTGAAGAACTTGAATTTGGGGTGGCTATTCTTAAGGCCTTTTACAGTTTTCATACAAGAATTTCCAATCTGTATTGGATCTTCTGTTTTATGGATTCCATTTCTTTCTCTTTCTTGGTTTTGTCCTTTGCTTTTCTGGAGTACATCCTCACATAACTTCCTTTAAAAATGAAATGCGTGGGAGATTAGCTTTCTGATATTCAATGTTAAAAAACATATTTGTTCTACCTGCATATTGGATTGGTAGTATGGCTGGGTATAAGTAGATGTCTGCTGCCAGACAAATTATCATTCATTTGTTAGCTTATCAGTTTTTTGGTTTGTGATTTCCTCTCTGGAATCATTAAAGTTCATATT
>JAQZBX010003898.1:0-62915 GCA_029593785.1 Cabassous unicinctus
AATCCAAGGTTATGTTGGAGCTCTTAGACAACCCCAAAATAGGGTGAATTAGAAGTAATAGTCCTGATATATCTCCCATTGTTCTTTTTCTTTTGTAGGCACCAATCACTCATTCAATGTGTGAGCTTGTCTCCTCTGCACCAGGTAGTATATTTCCCTCACCATTAATGGTGAGATAAATACAATTGTACAACTTGTCATGAGAATGAAAAAATAGAAAACCCACATCCATCCTAGGTTGTCCTGTATCAAAGACACTAAATACTGGCCCACTGCAGCTCCAGTGCTCCCAGTTCCATCAACAATTCCTGTGACTGTGGCCAAAGCCTCACTGCTACCTTGGACTAGTTCTTGGTGACCCAGGTCCGCAGAAATAGCAGAGCTAATCATGTTGGAAGGTCCACCAATAAAAAATCCTGTAACAGCCATTAGAAGTGCATTAACAGACTTGTTGTTTGGAGAACGACTATATCCAATGAGGGAGACAACTGCCAGAAGCAGACTTAGAGTTAAAACTGGTGCTCTCTTTTCTAACATGTCAGAGATGAAGCCTTGCAAAGTTCCACCTATAATTCCTCCTACATCATACCAAATGGACAGCTTGTCAGCTTCCGCCTCCTTCCATCCAAAGTTGTTACTCAGATAAAAGGGCAACCAGAAGAAGAAGGAGTAATTCACTAACTTCAAGCAGGCATAAGCAAGTGAATACGGTATAACTCCAGGAAGGCAACAAGCCTGATTAAAGCTTATTGCCCTGGCTTGAGTAACAGTACTGCCTTCTTGGATTGAATAATTAGGCTCATTTTCATCTTCATTTTCAGCACCATTAATTAATGGCTTGTGTGAGTCTTCTTCAAAATTTTCTTCTGCCTCAATACCTGGGAGACCAATTTCTTCTGGTGATACCAAGAGTCCAAAGAAGATGATGATCCCACCAGCAAACTGCACAGACGCTGTCACCAGAAAGGCATACTCCTAACCATACTGCAGAACAGAGGAAGCGAGGCACGCTCCCAAAATATTACCCACTGAAGCACAGGCACTCCAAAGACCAAAAATAACTCCTCGTCCAGCTTTCCCAAACCAGTTGCCCATAACAGCAACTACACAGGGCCAACCTGTGGACTGCAGCAGACCATTCACAATCCACAGGCAGCAGTAGAACCACTTGTTGTAGAAATGCAGCCATTCTGTGAGGGTGCCAAAGACAAACACCACTAATGCAGAAGAACACATGCCAAAAGATAGAACCCATCGTAAATTAAGGCGATCCCCAATGATGCCACTGATAAAAAGACCCACAGCATAGGAGAAGAGAAAAATAGTATCCAGTGTTCCTAGGAAAAGAGTTGCTTCCTCAGCATTGGGGAACAAATGGTTACTGCTCCAAATCTCTGCAGGCAGTTCAGTAGATTTGTTGAAAGCCGTTGGGGTCCACTGCCTAGAGATACTGACTTTAACATTGCTAAATGTTTTCCTTGAAGCATGGAGCAATGAATAACTGAAGAAAGTGAGCAAGAACACAACAACATGATGATGGCTGAACTGGGAGATCAGAGTTCCTCTATGAAAAATATTTGGCCAGGCCATGTTCTTCCTGACCTTCCTTCTCGCCTTTGACTTTAAAGTATGGATAGTGAATGATTTACATCATTTCTCCTTTCGTCAGCTCCGCTCAGTTGGCCCCAGTCCACGGCCGCCGTGAATGAGGTTCTAATAAAGAGAGATTTAAGAGGAGATCATTTGAAGTTGATTGAGAACAAAGAAGCCTGTTTAGGAAGTATACTCTAGCAATATCTACGGGATGAGCGTGTCATCTCAAAAGAAAGAGGGGGAAGGAGAGCAAAAGCAAAATCTGCTCTTCTGGATCTAATTCTGAACAAAAAGAGAGTGGAAACTAATCAGAGATGTGATGTAAGTCCCAGGAGAGACTGTCAAGATCAGTGATGGGGATGTGGTCATAGTGAAGTGTGTAACCTAAACTTCAAAGTTACTTCACAAAGTCTAGAAGAAAGACAGAATTCTTCAAGAGGGAAATATGTTGTAAAAGATATAGGAAGCAATAAAAATGAAAAGCATATATATAGTTTGTCAGATATATTAATGAGGAATGAGAGGCAGAAGAGTCCAAAGAGATTAAGGTGGCTGAGCGGCAAGCCTGCTCTGGGGCCCTGGGTCAAAGAATTGAAGGAGTTTCACACAACTTAGAGGTAAGATGTCTAAAGAAATATCTGGTGAGGGGACGCTCTGAAAAGTGTCTAGCCAATTCTAAGCCCAGAAGTGGATGCAACATAGCACCTAAGAGCATATTGATGGTGATCATCATGGGAAGAAACACTTGAGAGTGCCTGCTCTGGGTTATGTAAATGAAAAGCCAGGAGGGACCTCTGTTCTGAGGGAAAAGTATAACAAAGACTTCTGTGGTTTGATGATGATGGCCCCACCCTTGAATCCCTCTGGTAGGAAGGATTCTGGAGTAGAGTTGAATAATATTCATAAATAGACCAGGGCCTTCTGGAAGCAAAGGTAGGACCACCAATGGTGTGTCTGTATATGTGTGTGGAGGGGAGAGAAATTGTAGACTAGTGTGATTCTGAAGAATGATGTGATGGTTATGCAAATGTGTCAGATAATGGTGCCCAGTTGTTTTGTCAAGCAAGCACTGAGCTAATTGGGCATTTCATGGACTTTAATCATCAGTGAGTTGATTACATCTATGGCTGATTACATCTACAATCAGTTGAGATTGCCTTCAGCAAAGAGTGATATCTCACCAATCAGTTGAAGGCTTTAAAAGGAGAAGTGATTTCATCATTCATAAAGAGAATTTCCATCTTTACTTCAGACAACCAGTGTTTCCTGGAGAACTCATGGAAGACCTTCATCAGAATCCCTGGCTTGCAGCCTGCCTGACGGAATTGGGAATTCTGCATCACCATGGTCACATGAGACAATTTTATAAAATCTCACACTATTTACAGATATCTCCTGTTAGTTCTGTTTCCCTAGAGATCCCTGACTAATACAAATGACTATAGGCAGAACAGGCATACCAAGTGAACTCAGCAAGAGAGGGAAATTCTAGGTTGAGTTACTGAGCTAAACAATGTCATAAGGAAGGCTGGTTTCAGTACAATCATTAGGCCCTCTGTTCAAAATTCCCTTGGGCAGCAGTGTGACTTGGAGATATGATCTTTGTTTAGCCCATGGCTAACCTTCAGAATGAGTGAACATTAGGGATTGCATTAAAGAAAACCACAAAGCATTAAAATTTATGTTTGGAGAAAAGGCCAAGGGAAGAATAGACCCACCAATGAAGCACAGAAAACAGTTGAGGTTAATAAGCAAATGAACACCCTAAAATGATGTTTTCCTTTGTACTCACTGTGAAGAAATTTAAGTTAAAGTGGGAGAATTAAGAAAACTAACTTCCCTCAATGAGTTTAAATCTCCTGACCAAGATGTGAGGGTTAATTTCATGTGTCAACTTGGCTAGATTATACTGTCCAGTTGTATAGTCAAGCAAGGACTGGCCTAATTGTTACTGTGAGGGAATTTCTTAGATGGATTTAGATCATCATTCAGTTGACTGCATCTACAGCTGATTGCATCTAAAATCAACAAAGGAGATAGCCTTAAGAAAGGAGAGGAGTCTCTTCATCCAATCAGTTGAAAACCTTAAAGAGCCAACCAAGAATTTCAGCAGTTAGACAGAATTTCTATCTCTACTTCAGCCAGCCAGCTTCTCTGGGGGAATTCAATGTAATCTTCATCAGAGTTTCCAACTTGCAATTTCTCCTGGGGAATTCAACTTCACCTTCATTGAGTTTCCAACTTGCCACCTGCCCTATGGAATTTGGACTTGCCCATCCCCATGGTCATGTGAGCCAATTCCTATAACAAATCTCTGAATAATTACATACAAACGTATCCTGTCAGTTCTGGTTCTCTGGAAAACCCTAACTAATACACAAGACAAGTGACTTTCCCAGCTTGAGAGAGTCCATACTTATGAGATTGCTAAAACATTGATGGCAATTTTTAAAGAATCATGATTAAAAGGATGGTGTAGGAGGATAGGAGAAGATCAAATGTGGATTCTCTGAAAGATTGCCTCGTGAGATTATTGTCAATTTGGAGAAATTTATTCATTTAAAAGTTGAATTATGAGCACCTTGCTCACAGAGATTATTGCTTCATTTTTAAATGGGTTTTCATTTTTAAATGAGTTCACAATGAGGAAGTCATGCCAGGTTTACCTTGTTTCATTTCTGGGTAGTTTCTAGCCTGGTAGATTAGGTTAGAGTTCTGTTTAGAAGTAATGTTTCTGAATTTTAGCACAGCATTTAACAAAGTGTCTCCCACAAAATTCTTGAGGACAAGATGGAGAGACATGCCTAGATAATAATCCAGTAAGGTAGCTTAGTTAGCTGCTTAGTAAAAAATATTCATAGAGTAATAATTGATTGATATAAATGTAAAAGGAGATCTCATCTTGTTATCTTTGGATAAGCTCTGTTCAATATTTTATAATTAATGATTACACTAAGAGGAAGAATAACAGCTGACTTTTACTAAGTTTTTTACACTTTGCCAGACACTGGGTTATGTGTACTCTCTCATTTGATCTTCTCAAAACTCTATGAGATAGATACAAATTCCCCCATTCTAAAGAAGAGGAAATTGAAAGTTAGAGGCTTCTATTTCCAGCTCAACAGCAAAATAACAGTAAGGGCTCACTCCCTCTACTCTTTTATCAAACCCAGAGAAACCTTAGAAATAACAGGAAAGTTTCATGCCACTTGCCTCTGGTGGCACTCTTTGTATGTCCCCTCCTGGGAGAAACCTACAGTAGTATATCAGACCCCTTGTTCAGATTTCAGTGGTTTAATAGCAGGGCAATTCCAAAGTCCTGCTGGGGTGAGGAGTTGATAAAAAGAGGAGTTGAATAAAGAACTGATTGACCAGTTCCCCTCAAGCATTCACTTCCCATACTTACAAAGCAAAACATTCAAGGCTGGGGTGAATCTCTAAGGACACTGCCTTCTTTCACTGCTCTTCCAAGGTTGTGAAGATAAAACCATGGTTAGAAGAATTTCATGGTAGAGTGACAGCAATTGGAATTATAAACAAGAGATCTCTGGTACCTGGACCTCTCGGTCAACAGGTTCATCTCCTCCCCTCTTCTTAAACTCATTAGACTCTAACATGGACAAGAATTTTTCCCTAGGTTCTTCTCCAAATCACGTTACCAGAGTAGCTGTTGCTACCAAGGGAATGTGAACTCACAATCTATAATAACTAAATACCTGAGTGGTAAAACTACCTCAAAAGGCAGATAAGGACCTAGATTATATATATACTATCTTAAGCAGAAGTATTAGAGAAAAGACTGATGAAGATTATAAATATTTCAGGAGATAAAGGTAAGTATAATTAATATAAAAAAAGAATACAGAATCATTGAAAATCCCACTGAAATGTTAGGCTTAAAAAATTTAATAGTTGGACTTCCCCTTCTGGGCATGGTGGAGTAAATGGAACCTGATTTTCCCTCATGGTAAACAACTAGAAAACTGAATACACACACACATACAAATACACATGTGCATACTGTTTATAGACATCAGATAATAGGCAGTGAAGGATCCTGACATCTCAGAGAAGGAAAGCAAATGAGTTGAACTCTATGATTGCCCCAGTTTTCTACCTTAAGGCATATTCCAGACTGTGGCAGGAAGGATTAGCCAAGCTGAGTTGAAGAACAGAGATCAGTTTGGGGAGTTTGGGGCAATTAGAATTTGTAAGGCATTTGACTGGAAAAGAGGAATTGCTCCAGAAAAGTCCAGAGGAGTTGTAACCATTGGCCAATTTGATGTAATTATGAATTCCAAAAATATAATTGGATCATGCTTGTAAACTGATCTGTTAATCTGAACATGATTAAGTTCTGATTAGGGTGTTGACTGGGCCACATCAGTAGGGCATTGAACCCCACCCCTTGGTGGGTAGGGAATCGAATATAAAAGGCAAGGCAAAGAACAGAGTTGAAGCAGTCTTTGAGAAGCAGCTTTGATGTTGGAAAGAAGGCCCCAGGAGAAGAGAAGCAAACCGTTCGCCTGATCGCCTACAACTGACCTTGTGCAGGAAACGGGAGTTAAGCCCGGAGAGAAACGCAGCCCAAGAAGCCTGAACCCTGGGGAAATGTCAGCAGCTGTCTTGCTCCAACACGTGACAATGGGTTTTGGTGAGGGAAGAAACTTATGCTTTATGGCCTGGTAACTGTGGACTTCTACCCCAAATAAATACCCCTTATAAAGACCAACCCATTTTTGGTATTTCACATTAGCACTCCTTTGGCTGACTAATACAGGAGTCCACTTGAGTCTTTGGCTAAATACTGAGTTGAGTACTCGTAGGGTAAAATTCCAAGAGATTGGGCAAAGAACAACCAGAAGCAGACCAATTCCTAGAGTTCACAAAGGGTAGGGAGGCATTCAGATTTAGACCCCATAATGGTCATGCTATAGTTGTAAGGCTAAATTAGCCCCAAAGCAATGGTTCCCAAAATGTGGTCCATGGAATCCTCAGGTGGGATCCCTTTCAAAGGATCCAAAAATTCAAAACTATTTTCATAATAATAGTAAGATATTACTTGCCTTTTTTTTGCTATATTGACATTTACACTAAAGTGCAAAAGTTAGGTGGGTAAAATTAATGATGCTTGAACATAAATCAAGGCAGTGATGCAAAATTGTAAAAATTAATCATTGAATTCTTCATCTCAATGCAGTTTAAAACAAATACAAATTTCAATTATGAATGTTCCTAATGAAGCTGCAAAAGTAATTTTATTGAAATAAGTTTAATAAAACATTAAATAGACATTTATACAATTTTTATTATTTTAGGTGACAATAGGGGGAGTAGTCATAAAGCACTTCTGCTACATACTGAAGTATGATAATTGCCCCAATGTAAAGCAATTGGGTGAGTGTTTGGGTCATGAGATGAAGCCACTTCTTTCATGGAACACTAGTGGTGGTTTCATTAAGGTTAGTTGCAAAGTGGAAACTGAAAGACTATCAATGAACTTTTGTACTCTAGGAATAGTAAGGGACTTTCGCAAACTACAAAAAAACTACAAAAACCTACAGCCAATATCATGCTTAATAGTAAAATATTGAATTGTTTCCATTTGAGATCAGCAACGAGGCAAGGGTGCCCACTTTCACCCCTTTTGTTCAACATTATGCTGGAGGACATAACCATTGCAATAAAGCAAGAAAAACAATAGGCATAACTATCAGAAAAAGAGAAGCAAAATCGACCCTCTTTGCAGAAGATATGATTGTTTACATAGAAAATCCAAGGAAATCTCGAAAACAACTATGAGAACTAATGAATTTAGCTTGTGTCACAGAACACAAGTTTAAAAAACAATAAAATATTCTTAAATACTAGAATAAATTTAATTTAATTTTTTAAATTATATTTTAATTGTGTCACAAAAGAGGTACAAATCCAGCAAAAGGCAGCCAGGATCTCTACAATGAAAAGAACAAAATATTGCTGAGAAAAATTAAATAAGACCTAAATAAATGATGAGAACTATCATGTACACAGATTATAAAACTCAATATTATTAAGGTGGTAATTCTCCCCAAAACAACCTATAGATTCCAGGAGGCATTTTTCAAATAAACTACTAAACTGATTCTAAAAGTTATATGGAAATCTAAAGAACCTAGAATAACCGAAACAGACTTTAAAAAGAGTATAGTTGGACGGTTTACACTTTCTGATTTCAAGATTTACTATATAGTTGGTAATCAAGAAAGCTCACTATTGGTTTAAAAAAAGTAAAGAGAAAAGACAGATAAACATGTAGATCAATGAAACAAAATAGAGTCAAAAAATAGACTCCCACAAATACGGTTTATTGAGTTTCAACAAAGGTGGCAAGGCAATTAAATGAGGAAAGGAAATGGCTTTCAACAAATGATTCTGGCTCAGCAAAAAACTAAAAAAGGAATATTGACCTTGTGATATGCAAATATTTCTTAGATATAAGTGAAAAACCATAAAATTAAAAAGATTAAGTGTACTTCAGTTAAATTTACAGAATATACTCTTTTAAAGACAATAAGAAAACAAAAGGGCAAGCCACAGAATGGGAGGAAATATTTGAAACACTAATACCAAACAAAAAACTTTTATTCAGAATATATAAATAACTCTTTCAACTCTACACTAGGAACACTGCACTCATTTTGGGGTTCTATATGTGAAGGTAAGAGAAAGCAACCAAGATGAGAGCACCTGAAGTCAAATCATCTGAAGAATAAAGAGTCTAATAGGAGAAGAGAAGTATTAGGAACAATAGGATAAGTTTCTCCAAGGGCTTGAATGGCAGTCACATGGGAGAAATTTAGATTGATGAACCACAGTGGCTAGAACTAAAATCATTGGGTAGAAATTAAAACATTTAGCTAAAGAAAGGGTTTTGCTATTAAGAAAGAAGAGTTTTATATGTGAAGTTGCCCAAAGATGATTGGGTTGTCTTGAGATTTCACAGGTAAGATAATCAATCAGGAGTTAGATAATTTCTTGCAGAGAATATTAAGGAGGGACTTCTGGCAGGGATGGTAGTGTGTTAGATAATCTCTAAGGTCCCTCTCAGTTGTCACTCATGATTCTAAAGTTATATTATCCACATACCCATAGTATTAAAACTAAGAATCACAGCCAGGGTTCCCAAGACTTCAAATAACCTTTTCCACCTCTGCCCTGTCTTATGTGTTTCAAAGTGCATCAAATAGTGAAGGAATTATTCTGTAGAAGGTTTTTCTCCTTTGGGATCCCCTCTTCCCTCTGCAATGTTGGAGTAATCCATCACTCTACCACAGCAGGAGAAGAGAAGTTTGAGAAGAAGTCTGGAGACATTAATTCTGGCCTGAGATAAAACTGTCAGCAGCCCATTAAGTATCTCTTGGCCTCAGTTTCCTCACCCACAAAATGGGATATTTGACCAACATAATTTCTCAGATTAGCTGGAGTATAATGTGGAAAATGTCCAAATTCCATCTACTAAAAGCCAAAGCAAGTGCTTTTTTATGGAAAGGTTAAAAGAACTAATATTTGCTGAAGGCCAGGATTGTTTTAGATTCATTTGATCTTCAAGACAATAGGGAATTCCCTGACCTAAAATGTAATAATACTAGAACAGAGAGATTAAATAAATTGGTCGTGGTCACACAGTTCCTAAGGGTATGTTCTTTCCATTATACCATACAGTGAAATTCTTCTAGTCTTGTTCAGCAAGGCTTTGGTTGACTGTATTTTAATGATTTATTTTTTATTATAATACATTCTTGTTGCTCACATTTTAATTTGTGTGCTTTGTTTCTTCTTCATTGCTATTATTATTATTTCACAATTACATATTGCCATATTGGTCATAAAGGGAGACTTGTTCTAAATATGAATAAATGGTATTTTATCCATCTTTTGTTTACTACTTGAAACTCAAATTTGTAGGACTGATATTTCAGGAGAGAATATATCTTTCAGAAAGAGGATTTTATGGTATCTTCTTTTTTAAAAGACATCTACTATCTTCCCAGCAATAAGAATTTTTTCCAAGAATAAGCACAAGTCGTTTAGATAGTACTTCATATCAGTCAATTCCCTTAATAATCTCAGGTGCCCATCTAGTTGATTTATATAATGCGCAAATTTTCCAAGTTCTGTATTCCTTCACCTGATTTTTGCCAATAGCTATTTTGGCTAGGTTTTCATTATATCATAATAGTCCAAATTCGTTTGCTTCATTCTTCCTGTTAAAACTAGATTCAAAGAATGAGTTCAGTCTCTCAGCTGTTTCAGAATCATCATCAATTTTATACCTCTCTTCACTGATTAGCAGTCTTAATTTCCCCTGGTCTCTCTATTTCCCTGGGCATATTTATAAAAGCCTTCTTTTATACTCCACAACCCATTTTAGCATTAGTCATGTCACTACCTTTACATTTTTTCTAGAAAATTTTAACTGATGTGGACTATTTTTACTCTATGCTCTCGTTTTTAGGTCTGTTAAAGAAGCATTCTGTTTCCACATGCACTCTTATCAGTCCTCTGTGATACTACATTGGATGTGTCATGCAATTAGCATTGCTGTTTTTCAGAAGAATTGAAGTACTCTTCTGATAATTTGGGCTTGAGCTCCCCTTCTGCCTGAAATGTCTAGATAATTGCAGCATATGTGGGTGTTGTGGGGGTTTTCTGCTCGAATTACCCAAATAATTGCTTTAATTTTCCACTTTGCTTTACATATAGAGATACAAACACGAAGAAAGCAGATCTAGAAAATGGAGGAACCAAAGGAATTTTATCTACAGATTTTATTCTGCCTGAGACTATGATTTCATTGCCTATTCTTCTGTAAGGAAGGGCCTCTGGTCACCAACATGCCATCTGCCTGGTATTCTTCTATTTTGCATATTCTTCTTTATATGAACTGCTGCATACCTGGCTGGGTCTCTAATGGTTTCTCACATTACCCAGGGTATTTCCTTTGGTTTCCTTCTATATGTATCTTGGTTGAACCATAGTATCCAGAATATGTCAGAGATAAAAGAAGCCTGGGATATCAGTTCCCCCACCTCCCCCACCACCAATTTACAGATTTGGTAACTGAAGCCCAAAGGAATGAAGGAACTTACATACATTTTCATAGAGGCATGACCAAACCCAGGTCACAAGTAAACTGCTGACAAATAAACAAACAATAATTTGTTTTTATTTAATAATCTTTTCTCTAAATGCTTATGAAACTCAGAATATCATTTTTGTCATCCATTAAATCATGATTCAGGGAAAATCTTGGGATGAGTGGCACTCGAGGCCCACTACCTTCAGTGCTTTCCTGTCTTCTCTGGGCAACGAAGGATATAGAAAGAGTAGGAGGAGCCTACTTACTTCCTCCAGAAAGAAGGATGGTGCACGCTGGCAAAGAATACACCCCCTTTCCCACCCCCTCAACCCCCATTTTCTGTAGGTCTGTATATGAAGTCAGCTCTCAAGCACCAGCTAAAACTCTGGAGCCATCATTACTCCAATTTTGGAAACCACCATTATCTAAAATTAGACTGAATATCAGTGAGGACCATGAGTCCTTTCTACAGCTACTTCCCATAGTTATGGAAAGGGGAAGGTGAGCACAGACATCAGAAGTCTAAGGCGCTGTATACAGTATTTGTTTCTCCTCTGACACATTTTTCTAGCTTCCAGAAGGCTCCACCTTCGATCTCCATTCTCACTTCCTGCTCAGAGAAAGCTGCTTTCCTATTTCCCCCCAGGCATGCATACACACACGCACACACACAAACTTTCTTTGCAATCCAGCTGGCTATCTCTAGGTATCCAAGCAAACGCTTGGATTTTTCCATTTTGCCCTTTGATGGGAATCCCTGTGGAAGAAATTGCTGACAGTGGACACTGCCCACCACTAGAGAGCAGCCAAAGCCAACATTTTCCTGGGCAAACGCCTCTGTTTAGTAAGTTGTTTTCAAAAGAACCTGGATCTCTTGGTCTTCTCTTCCTCTAGTTCACCTTCAGTCTTTCTCTGAGCAGAACTCCCCACCGGTCTCCTTCACAAGAGAACATTTTATGTGTCTATTCAGATGTTACGGGAACAGTGAACGCTGCGCTTATTCTGCCAGGGAAGTCATTGCCAAGATTTGTTTTTTAATCTCCATGCTTTTATTCTATCAACACAGTCAAACATAGAATCAAGCTGACCTGTGTGAATCATAAAATGCTAAAGGAGAAGCCAATTTTGTAGTAAAAAATTGAGTTATCCCCGTAAACTGATAAGGAAACAAAATAGAAATCTGGTTGATTGCTCTCTAAAACTCCCAAGTGAGACTGACAGCAGATGAACCTAACTAGCCTCCTAAGCACACCTTTAGATATAAGCTATTCCTACTGAAAACTTCATAATTTTTCCACATTAGTTGAGGCAGAAATTGTGTCCTCTATAGGCTCTTTTGAACTGTAGTAGATCCAGGCCTACATTATGTAATTTACTTAAATGATCAGTAAAATAAAATAATTATTGCTGATTGACTTGTGCAGGAAAAATCCTCTGGTCTATCGTGCAGAAAGCTGAAAAAGGGGAGAAAGGACTTCAGAGAGTTAGTGTGGCTGAATTTTTATGATTTGGACTCTGGATTCAACTTCAGATTTTCATTTGAATCCTGTCTCTGCCGTTTGCCTGATGTGTGACCTCAGGCAAGTTACCTCTCTCTAAACCTGTTTCCTCCTCTGTTAGGCAGGTGTAGTAGCCATTTTCATCAAATAAGACTGTGGTGTGGATTAAAGGAAACAATGTATGCAAATCACTTAATAAAGGATTGATTATTATTGTTCAAAGAGTTTACCATGTTCCAGGCTTCCCGCTGTTTCTTTCTGCCTTTTCTTCCACCACCTTATCTCCATATATCCAATATCAATTTTAATTTTATTAAATATTCATTAAACATGTGTTGCATTCCAGGTACAGTATAATTCTGATCCTCAAGAGTTTATAATATAGTTTTAAAAAGAGAAAAAGGAACATGTAGGAATAAAATATAAAGAAGACCTATCTTACAACATTCAATTCTAAAGGTAACACATAAGACAGAAGTTGCATATTGTCAAACTTGCCCTCAAAATTCCCAAGTTCTCATAAAGTCCAGTTCTACATAAATGAGTTTATTTAACTCTTTATTAACCAATGTTTCTTTATGGCCTAAATTCATTCTACAGTGTCTTCATTGACATTGGTATCACCAGATGCTAGCTTGACCACTTGAACAATGTGTTTCACATCTCAGGCATTAGTGGAAAACCCTTAAAGCTATTCAACGTTCTTTCCATGAGTTTTACCAACAGACATTGACTATTTCAGGCTTGATTGCATTCGTTGCCAGTTTAATAGATTAATAGATTAAGCAATAGCTACATTGCCAAGCTCCTGAAGTTGTATTCTTTTAGCTGATGCCCTGAGTAATGTGACTCCACTCTAAGTGCTAAATAGATGTTTAGTCTACTTGTTTCAGCAACACAAAGTTCAAATAATTTTGACTGCAGGGCATTTAGGAAAGACTTTACAAGAGATAAAGTTGGGTTTGAATGATGAGTTGGAATTTAATAGTCAGAAAAGAGAATGGGAAAGAAAAGAAGGGCACACAAGACTGGAGGAAGAGATGATTAAAGGTACTGAGAAAGAAAGAATACTAGGAATTATTGAGTAACTCCTACAAAAACCAATGGGACACCTTGACTTTCTTAATTTGTTTCATTATCTCCACAATCCTCGAAGGTTCACAGGATTAGCCCCTCAATTTTTGCCAATTGAGAAACATGAGACTGTGGATGTGTCATGAAGTCATACAGCCTGTAAACAGCAAAACCAGGATTTGTATTCAAATTGGGAGAATTCCAATGCACATCTCCATTATACCAAATTGCCAGAGGCATGAAGAAGTGTAATTACAGAAGAGGAGATGCGGAAATAAAAGCAAAAACTATTGTGTTGTCTCCTTAAGAGACAATAAACATTTTAATAGGTCTTTCTTTTTATTAGAAAGGGCTTGCTAAACATTACAAACTATCACTACAAATTGCTGCATTTTCCTCCAAAAAGCAGCTATTTGCTTGCAGGAAATCACTGACTCTTTAACCTCCAGGCCTACTCAAGGGATTAGTATTTAGTAAAAAAGAAAGGTCTAAAATTAAATAGAATAGCAATTTAGAGCACAATAAAATGGAGAGGGAAAAGGAAGCTGCAAATGAGAAAAGACTTTAGCATAATGAGCATGAAAAATGGCCATATGTGCCCCTCCTTAGAAAACTCTAACTCGTCTGCTTGAAAGAAGGACATCTCTTTGCTAATGATGTTCCACTATTAACTAGAGCTTCCTCAAGTCTAAACTTCAATCCATTCCTTAAGTAGTTTCAGAGATCTCATTCTTTCACACATAGCTCAAAAGTCACTTCCTCCTTGAAACCTTATTTAGTGCTTTCAGCTGGAATTCATCTCTCATTTCTTGGAACTCTTAAGAGCATTTTTATTTGTGTCTATATTGGTAATTTTTTGATAGTTTATCTTTCCCATTAGACTGTAAGGTCCTAAAAGCTATGAATCATCATTGTATCAACAAGCCTCATTTTAGTTAGCACTCAACATATTTGTTGTTGGGTAAATGCTACATGTGTTTCAAGTGAGTTGGCACCAATTTTTCAAAGCAGAAGTCATATACATAAAGTGTTTCTCAACCTGTTTTTTTCATTAGTTATGACATGGTCACATAGTAATCACAGATGCTGTAACATCACAGGTGGATGGACTAAATTGCTTAACAAATAAACTTAAAGAATCTAGTCACTGTATTTCCAGAAACAGAAATGACTTTACAAGATCAGAATTTGCATATACTTAATTATAGGCAAATTTATTGCTAATGGTCCAGGAGTGATTATAGTTTTTGGTAAAACCATCTAACAAAACTTTTGGTCAAAATGGTTCCATAAATTCAAACTTTACCACACTCCTAGCAGTAACATTTAAAACATAAAAAGAAAAGGCAATGCATAGTCATGGTGAAAAGCATGATAATTATCTATGTGGACAAAAATCCAAGCTCTTAAGTAAGGCTGAAGCTCAAATCTTCTGAGTTACGGGCCCTGAAGCTGGCTAGACCAGGCAGAGCCCTGGCTCCTGCTGCATGCCAGTGACTGAAAAGGCCCAATAATAGTCAAGGGATGGTAGCAGGCTCACTGTTTGAAGCAAGGAATAGGTGTTTCTCTTCATCTGAAACTGAGTGGGGGAGGAGAAAAGTGCAACTAAGATGGCATAGTGGCTGCCTTGGGGTAATGGATTTTTTGGGGTAACATTTTGAAATAGTTTTAACTTTTAGAAAAAAAAAATTAAGAACAGTACAAAGAATACCTGTATATACTTCACCCAGATTCTCCAATTGTTAACATTTTACTACTTTGGTTTATCACTCTCTCCATATATATGAAAATATATATTACTATTTTCTTCTGACCAATTTGAGAGAAAATTGCAGAATCATGCCTCTTTACCCCAAATATAACCACAGTGCAATAATAAAAATCCAGAAAATAATATTGATGCAACACTACTCTATAATAGAACTTATTCAAATGTATTCATTGTCTCAAAAATATCCTTTATAGAAAATAAGAAGAAATCTGCTCAAGGATCCAATCTAGGATCATGCGTCACTTTAGCTGTCATGTCAATTTCATCTCTTTGATCAGCCATTTTTGGTCTTTAATGACCTCAAGATTTTTAAAGAGCACAGACCAATTATTTTGCAAATGTCCCTCAATTTGTGCATGTCTGGTGTTTCCTCATAATTAGATGGAGTTAGGCCTTTTGGGGAGGAATACTACAATAGTGACATTCCATCATCTTCTGGCTTGCATGGTTTCTAGTGAAAAGTCTGTTGTCCTTATGTCCTTATTATATTTTTTTCCTCCTCACTAAATAGTGAACATTTTATTCTCTTGCTGCTTTTGAGATTTATCACTTCATCTCGGGTTTCATGATTTTAATTAGCATGGTCACCAATCTGAATGCTCAGGGTGAACATTTTCCTACTGCATTAGTCAGAGCTCTCAAGAGAAATTGAACTGGAAGAATATATAGATCTAGATATAAATCTAGATAGGTAAATAATAAAAGATTTATTATAGTGATTGGTTCATGTGACCACGAAATTGTCAAGTCCAAATTCCATAGAGCAGGCTACAAGTTCGAAACTTCATGAAAGGACTTTGAAACCCCAGGAAAAGCTGTAAGTTGGAATGAAATGGAGAAATGGGGCTGGCTGATGTAGAGGCAGCAATTCTTTCTGATTGCTGAAATCCTCAGTTCTCACTTTAAGTCCTCCAACTGATTGGTTGAGGGGACTCCTCTCTTTGTGAAGGCAATTTCATTTGTTGATTGTAGACATAATCAGCCATCCATACAGTCAACTGACTAATACATTAAATACATCAAAGAAATCACCACCACAGTAACTTGCTTGACCAAACAACTGGACACCATAACCTAGCAAAGATGACACATGAAATTAAGCATCACACCCACTCTCTGTGAGCTTTCTGGGTATTTCAGTATACAGCTCAGCTACATGGAAGTTGTCTCTGTTCAGCTTCATGGAATTTCACTTTATACATTTATCACTTAGTAATCAATAAAAACTCAAAGTGGCCCTTATAAATTTCTGGAGCTGTGTGTGTGTGTGTGTGTGTGTGTGTGTGTGTGTGGTCTCCCTCCTCTCTGGTTATCTGCCCTAAATTCTTGGCTGTTTCTGCCTCCCTAACCACTGATCTTATTTACCTCAACTCAGTGATCTTCCATGTTCTCCTTTGGATTCCCCTCTCTGTACTCAGAAAGTCAGGCTACTCCTTTGGCCTACTTTGCTTGTTTCTTTGCTCTCAAAAGTCACTATCCTGTGCTACCAATTGTCCAATATCTGAAAACAATTGGTTCATATATTTTTATCAGATCCTTAGTTGTTTATGGTGGGAAGGTAAGTTCACTCCCTGTTACTCCATCATGCCCACAGAAAATTTTCTTCTTTACTTTCTTTCCCCCCAAAAACATTGTCTTTCTAAGACTGCCTTCTAGTTCCATCCACATACTTTTAAGTCACTTATGTAGTCTTCTAAGTTTGTTTTTTAGTACTTTTGCATTTATAATAGGCTTTATCTCTCTGGATTTTAGCTCAATCTTTTCTAAAAAATTTTCTCTTTCCCTCTTGGTCTCCACAAAGAGTTGCAGTGGCAGATCATTAAAATTACTGTTTCTTTTTCTACTTACAGCGATTTTGAAGTTTGAAATATTTCTTGTTTTGCAGTTATGATGAAGGTTTGAGATTTGCATGGATTTATTTTTTATTCTTGTTGTTTTGTATAGATTTTAGGGTGTAGATGGAAGTAATAGTGGGTATCATTAACATTGCTTCTTAATATTGGAGCTATGGTCTTAAAATTAAGGGCCATAGTTTTAAGTAGGAGTAGGAGTAGGAATAGGAGTAGGAGTAGGAGAATAGTAACAAAACCTGGAAAACTGTAATGACTGTAATTGGTTCTGTAATATCTTCAAATATCAGATCAAATTCCATTAGAAGACTTGAATTTGTTCTTTAAATCTTTGGAGGGTTAGGTAGAGGTTATTAAAGAATATCAAAGCTGTAGACATTTGAGGAGAACTTAGAAACCAAAAGAAAGACAGCCAACAAAATCAACACTCAAAACACAACTTTTCTCCTCCATCAAAAACAAGCCAACAAAAACAAAAAGCAATTAATTCCTGGGACAGACTGAGAAGGCTGTATGCTTTAGAATGCTCAAAATGATAAATGGAGAAAAAAATACAGTCAAAACCAACAAGAAACATGAGATGAAATAAAAATAGGAAAAATGTAACAAGATTTGAAAAAAAAACTAATTAAAGCAATTCAGCATTTTGGTGTATCATTAATTTCTTTGTTCACAACATCGAAGAAACCAAGAAGCACTGGGTTATCATTGGTAAGAAAAGAGCAATCACTTAGAAGAAATGATTGTCACCCATATTTGCAGCTGTAGTATGGAAATGATATTTACTTGTCCTTGTCATGTTGCAATGGAAACATTATTTACAGTCTGTTGCCAGCATGGCTGATTTTCACTCTCTCTGAGAATTAGTGAATTAGAACATAGTTTAAAAGAACTCACTCAGAATTTATCATGAAGTGTCAAATATATATACAATAAGAGAAAAAGAAGCTCAACCAAAGATTCTAAACAAATAACTGAGAAGTGGTACTTGAAGAAATGAGCTAAGAAGTTTTCAGAATTCAGTAAAACATTAATCCTCATTCACAAAGTTCACTCCAGCACTGGGAAGGAGTATAAAAACCAAAACAAAACAAAATAAAACTCTAGAAATTAATAACAAGAGAAAAGGTGATGCTCCATGTAATGTCAAAAAGTGATAAGTTCCTTGTCATGACTTGGAGTAGAATAGGAATGTGTATTATCTTTACATTTTTTAGAACAAATTTTGCAAATAAGTATGTGAAAAATTAAGGACAATCGGTAAAAAATACAGAAATACTACAGGTCCCAGATCTTCAGAGAAAAATTAAGGTAATATTTTTAAAAATTATCATTCCAAGAGAAAACAGGAAACAGAAAAATATAAACAAAGAAAAGGAAGAACACTTGAGGAAAGGTTGAAGAAGTAATTCTAGATATATTGGTAATTATGATAAATGTAAATTTGCTGGTCAAAATACAGAGTATCCAAATGGATTTTTTAAAAATCTAGCTCTATGATTCTTACTCATTTTTAAATCACACAGAAAAGTTAAAATCACAGTAATATTAAAATTTATGTCAGGAAAATACTAATGAAAACATAGCTGACTTATATATAATAATAGCAAACAACAGAATTTAAGGTTAATAAAAAAATCAGTAATAGTAATAAAAAGAATAGTTCACCAAGAAGATTTAATTATCACAAATTTAGATGCACTTACCAATTTAAAATTGAAATATATAAATCAAAAATTGACAGACTCACAGAAAGAAATTGACAAATCCACAGTTGAGTGGGAAATTACAACACTTTGCTATCAGAAACCAGTATATGAAGGCAACAAAAAATTAGTAAGTGTAGTAAATTTGAATAAGATTGAGCTAAAATATATTTTAATAGAAATTTGTATATAACAAATAAAATATGTATTATTTTCAAGTATTCATGGACTATTTTTAAAATTACCAAAAAATTACTCTGACAAATTTCAAAGAAAAATAATATAAATTATACTCTATAACCACAATTGATTAAATTAAATCAATAGTAAAAATAACACTTACATTAAAACAAACAAGCAAACAAAAAGTTTGGAAACATTAAAATGCACCCAGAAAAACAATAAACTAAACTGAAATCCAGTCAATAACTCCCCATCCTCTTCCTCTTCATTTCTACCTATGCATGTACTTTATAAACCGGGTAGTCATAAGAGCAGGAACTCTGCTACATTTTATCTTACAAGAGCTGCAAAAATCAAAGGTCTTTTGTTGAAACATGAGGAATAGTATAATTGTTAATTTCTAGAATCAAAGAATTTTTTGAAAGATCCTAGGTTACTTTGGAGAATTGTAGTAAGAATAAAAAATCCCTTTGTATATTAATAAAACACAATAATAAAGGCTTTTTGATGTGGTTAAAACATTTTGGTAAATGAGTGCTTTAAATTACATACTGTGGTGTCTTTTAATGTTAAGTACTGTAATAGTAGCTTATGGTAGTGAAGTCCCTAGATTATTTTCTTCTCCTTCCACTAAAATAACTACATTTATCCAATTATAACTTTAACCCTCAAAATACTGTAATTTTCATTACTCTTGGATAATTGAGCATTTATAAATAATAATGGAAAGTCAATAATTGGCTTTTTTTTTTTCCTTCTCAAGACTTTCTTCTACTCTAGGATAAGGTTTTCAGGAAACTGTAAATATGATCATACAGATCATAATTCTTTACTAGAGGCAATACACTCTTTCTAAGAGATAATCAAGATTATCAAGGAGCCAATATAACTTGAAAAATAATTTTAATATTATAATTTTAATATTATTTAAATTTTTATTTGGAAAAGAAAAATAAACACTACTGTTTCCATAAGACAAATTATTGTCAGTTGAGCTTTAACAAAATCTTAGCTGGTAGGATAGACTAAACACACACTGGCTCTCAAATAGGGATTTCATCTCTGGGGTAGGAGCAGAAATCAGATTTGGGGAGGAGTAGACAGGGGATTAAAAATATGGTTGAAAATATATGTGCTTTATCTTGGATTCCCATGAAAGCAGAACCTGAGAGCGGGTACAGTGAGCTTATTTAGGGATAATCCCAGGAAGTAGAAGAGGAGTGATAAAAGGAAGGAGGAAAGGCCAATATCAGGATGATTTCATCAACTGGTGCTCAATTCTGCCAGGACCTCCTGATCGGGGTATGGAATACCCTGTGAAGAGTGGGAGGCAGGAACATTTATCCACAGTCTTTTATCACCATTGGTTGAGGGTTATTCCAGGGCCAATAACTCCCTGAACTTTTGGTGTGGGCTCCCATGATGTCATAAAAGGCCCCCAGAGAGAAAACAGAAAGGTACATGATATGCAATTAAAGTAGATGACTATGAGGATAAGATGAGGCTCAGCTCATATGGTACTGACCACCAGAGTGCAGAAGGAGAGGTAAGTCTTCCTGGTCAATATTCAGAACTTTTCCTTGTAAGTAATATGATTTACTATCAGATCTGCTTACTGGATCAATGCCTTAATTCTACCTATAGACAGGCATCCAATAAGTTTTCCTTTCACCACAACTAAGTTTTAATCCACTTTCCCAACTGACCTTCCCAACTCCTAGTCTGTCTTTTACACTCTCTCAACAATTTAAAATATTCACGTTCATATTTCTTAGACCCTCCATTTCCATTTTATGCATCTCTTTTCTCAATCAACAAACATTTACTTGCCTCCTACTATATTCCTGGAAGTATGAGGCTTTAGGCCAGGCACAGTACTAAGCACTTTAGTTAATCTTACTTAATGCTCTCAACCATACTATGAAATAGATACTGTCATTATTCCCACTTTACAGATGAGTATGTTTAGGTACAAAGATGTAAATAACTTGCCTGAGGCCACAGAGTTACTAAATGCCTGAGCCAGGGCTATAACCTAATTACAGAGCATGGTCCCTGCTCTCAGGATAATTTGGGGAAAACAGGTCTGGAAGCTTGTACTATTGGTCCCAATACTTCACCATTCCTATATCTGCACCATTTGTCATATGACTCTGCCAATCCTACAACTAGAGGCATGATATATTTCTCCACTCCATGGAGGGTGCGTTTAGCCATATGACTTACTTTATTCAATGGAATATTCACTGACATAATGCAAGCAAATATTTGAAATTGATTGCAGATTTAAGATAGTGTTCTTACACTTTAGCCATAACCAT
The DNA here is from genome assembly GCA_029593785.1 of Cabassous unicinctus. NCBI lineage: Eukaryota > Metazoa > Chordata > Mammalia > Cingulata > Chlamyphoridae > Cabassous > Cabassous unicinctus. The sequence goes on from JAQZBX010003898.1 coordinate 21,119, forward strand.
GACAAGAACATGTCCAGGTAACATCCTGGTCCTAGAGCTGAACACAACATAGAGCCTGGAGCCCAGCCTGTTGGGCCCAGCCTAGACACTTAAGTGAGAAATAAATGCTTATTTTGTATGTTGCTGAGATGTTGTGGTTGCTTGTTATGCCAACTTATACAACTAGCAAGTAAGCAAACAGCACTAATACAATGTGGTCAGTGATCTTATAAAAGCATATTTTGGGTGCTGAGGGAGCACAGAGGAAAGAAGAGTTTTAGGAAGGCTATCTGGAGACAGGTATTACTGAATTAGTTCTAAAAGAATCTGCAAAATTTTGTCAGAAAATGAGTTTTGGGAGATTGGAGGCTGTTTCAGGCAAAGAGGGCAGCAAGCACATATGCAAGCCTGGCTTTAAAAGAAAGCTAGGTATTTTCAGAGACTTGCTGTAGCACATGGTTGGAATGTAAGTTTCCACAGAAGGAATAATAGAGTAATCAACTGTCCTGATATGTCTGGGTTTTCCAGGATGTGGAACTTTGAGTGCTAATATTGGGACAATTCTGGACAGGCCTGGATGGCTGGTCATCCTTGATTGAAAAAAAGATTAAAATGGTCAGGTATGCAGGTGTTCTTTCAATTTTTCACTGACTCAATTCCTTTCTCATTCCATATAAATGAAAGTAAAGTTGGGGAGAAATTAGTGGAACCAATAAGTGAATGGGAAAAAGAGCCTTGGTATATGTGTACTTCACTATTCAGATTCATGCCAGGGTTTATCCTCTAAAAAAAGTCTCTCCTAGAGTTATAATTCTACATATATGTTACACATTTGCTCACTCCAGCACAAATTTCAAAGATAAGACATTTCTTGGTAAGTTAGAGTACCTCCTACTGGTAATGATTCAAAATAGGGGATGTGAGAGGCATTTAAAAACCAAGAGAGATGCTGATTTCCAGTATGGCAGAGCAAATGGCTCAGTAAATCTTCCCCACCACTAAAAATGATGAAATTGGAAAAATATGACTAAAAACATTTCGGGGCTATGGAAATTGAGCAAAAGAACACATCAAAATGAGAAGTGGGTAGTCATAAAAGAACTACTGAGCCTTGGATAAAACCAGTGGTAGGCTAACATTTCCCTGTGGGTCTACTCTTATCCTCTATCCCAATTCATTCTGCACAAAGTTTCTACCAGTTCAGGACAATGCATGAGTACAAGTAGCTTTGCTGCCTGAGGAGGATAACTTGATTTTGATCAGGGCACAGAGTATCCCACAACCAATGACATTGTTTGTAACAGTTGTGAGCTCAGTGGCAAATGAATGGGGAAGACGAGCACATCAATCAGCTTGAGGCTGCCATACTGGTTAGGACAAGCAAAGGAACAGCAGTCTACCCAGAAATTTTATAGAGATATCTGGGAAATGAGATGGCCCTAGGGGACCTTGATAAGATCTCCACACATAGGGAAGACTGGAGAGAATTTAAGCTATCCACACATCCCTGGCTGATCCTGAGTCTACTTAAGTATGTGAGAGATACCAATGGAAAGCAAAAGATGGGGTAGAATTAAAAATTGCTATTTTAATGTAACTTTAAGTGCACACCCCAACACACAAACATACCCATCAACATAGGGTAAAAGCTTTACTGGCTTGAGGTGTTTGAACACAGCCTATGACCAATTACTGACTGACAGCTAAGCTATTCAGACACTGAGGTAACATAGGTAGCCAGGTATAAAAATTAAAAAATACAATTAAGAAAAATTGAGAAGAGACACTAATAGCCACACATCATGGGGGATATAGAGTCTATAAATATAGTCCAGGCAAGTTACTAAAAAAATAGGCAACATCAACAACAAATTTAGGAGAAAATTAGAATCAATAGTTGCTATATTATATTATCTAAAATGTCCAATTTTTTCACCAAAATATCACAAGACATGGAAAGAATGAAAAATTGTGCCCCATTCTCAGGAAAAAAGCAATCTAAAGAAACTGTCTCTGAGGGGTCCAGAGGTTGGATTTATCAAACAAAGGCTCAAAGCAGCTAAAGAAAATTCTGTTTTGTTGGGTCACAAGACAGGTCTCAAAAAATTTAAAAAGATTGAAATTATACAAAACACTTTCTCTGATCATAATGGAATGAAGCTGGAAATCAATAATTGATGGCAAAAGGGAAAATTCATAACTATATGGAGATTAAACAATACACCCTTAAATAATCAGTGGGTCAAAGAAGAAATTGAAAGAGTCTTTCATTCTATGGGGCCAATATACCCTGATATCAATGCCTGATAAAGAAATTGCATAAGAAGAAAACTACAGACCAATATCCCATGTGAACAGAGATGTAAAAACCCTCAATAAAATATTAGCAAACTGAATCTAGCAACATAAAAAGGATTATACATGATGACCGAGTAGAATTTTTCTCAGTAATGCAAGGTTGGTTTAACATTCAAAATCAGTTAATGTCATATGTCATACTAAAAGAATGAATGACGAAATATATGATCCTTGCGATAAATACAGAAAAAAATCACTTGGCAATAAAGGATTTCTACAGAAAATCTTCCACTAATGGTTAAAGTTTCTAATGATGAAAAACTAAATGCTTTACCCCAAAGTTTGGAAACAAAGCAATGATGTCTATTCTCAGCACTTCTACTTAACATTGTACTGGAGGTTCCAGCCACTACAAGAAGGAAGAAAAGGAGAAAAATTAGAAAGAGGGGAGGAAAGAAGAGAGGGAGGGAGGGGGGTTGGGGATGGGAGGGATGAAGTAAGGGATGGAAGAAAAAAGAAGGAAGGAAAGAAATCAAAGGCATCCATATTGGAAAAGAAGAAAGAAGTCTGTCTTAGCTTAGAGTCTAATCTGTATGTAGAAAATCTTAAGGGAGCCACACCAAAAAACTTCTAGAAATCAACAAATTCAGCAAAGTCACAGAGCACAAAATCAATACTTAAAAGTCCATTGTATTTCTGTATGCTAGCAAAAACAATCTGAAAATGAAATTAAGAAAATTCCATTCACAATAATTTCAAAAAGAATAAAATAGAGATAAATTTAGCAAAACAGTGCAAGACTTGTGTATTGAAAAACCAAAACCAACCAACAAACAAAAAACACATTACATAGAGAAATCAAAGAATTATAACCAGATGGGTTGGAAGAACCAATATTGTCAAGATGCAAATGGTCACCATATTGTTCTACAGATTCAAAACAAACCCCTTCAAAATACCAGGAAGCTAATTTTTTTCCTGAAATAGACAAGATGATCATCAAAATTTTATGGAGATGCAAAGGAATCAGAATAGCCAAGATAATTTTGAAAAAGAAGAACAATGTTGGAAGTCTCACATTTCCCAATTTCCAAACTTACTATAAAGCTACAGTACTCAAGAGATTGTGGTGCAAGCATAAGGATAAACATTTAGTAAATGGAACAGAACTGAGAGTCCGCAAATGAACCCTTATGTTTACGGTAAATTAATTTTCAACAAAGATGATAAGATAGGGAAAAGAATAATGATGTTGAGACAACTGGATAGTGATTTGCAAAAAAAAGAATATGGAATTTCATGTAAGTCCATATAAAAATTTACTCAGAATGTACCATAGGTCAAAACATAAGAGCTAAAACCATAAAACCTCTAGAAAAAATACACAGGAGAAAATCCCTGTGACCTTGGTTTAGACAAAGATTCTTATATATGACACCAAATGCATGATCTATAAAACAAAACCTGACAAATGACTTCACAATTACAAACTTTTGCATTTCAAAGGACACCATTAGGATAATGCAATGACAAGCCACAGACTGGCAGAGTATATTTACCAATCATATGTCTCACAAAGAACTGTATCCAGAATATGTAAAGAACTATTACAAATCAATAATAAACACTGTTACTTGCAAATCAACCCACCTTGAACGGAGCCCCCTCCATCAAAAGGCTTTAGAATCTAGCCAAATTGCAATACAAAAGACATACCTTTTAGTGCCACCAGAGATTTTTTTATTGTAGCAGCTTTAGCAACCTCCTCTCTTACCTCCTTGAGTGTCTGGATCACCCTGAAATCTCTGGGCCATTTTCTGCTAATGTAAGCAAATCCCCCTTTTGTCCCATACTATATGCCATTAGAGGGGCATTTGCTTGCCACATACTGGGCTCTCATTGAAATAGAGGATCTTACGAGACCTGAACCCATGAGCCTCTGTACCCAGCTGCACATTATGCCTAGGGTCAAGGGAAGAGCACCCTGAAAGCCTGACATAGCCGCTGAAACCTCATTGCTACAGAATAGAGCCATATCTGGGACTTCCGGCATATACCACTTGCAGAAGGAGATAATCTCCTCTTTTCTCAGTCTATTGCCAGAGGCCATGATACTGGATGAGATCTCCCCTTTGCCAGACCCTTTGACTACCTGGCACACCCCTTGGGATCAAATGAATGAACAAGAATAGGAGTTCATACAGTTTGCAGACATTATCACCATGATTACACATGATGGAGCTCAGTGGAATGTTACTGCTTTCTATCCCTTAACAAGGTTGTCCCTGATAAAGGATGGAACACAAGGTTCAGCACAATTTGTCAATCTTCAGGCAGCTATCTTAGCACTGAAAGCTATGGCAAACAATCAGACCCATCTGCACATTTTCACAGACTCTTGAGCCATTGCCAATGGTCTGGCTAACTAGCCTAGCCAATGGCTGCAACTATTCCTTGTCAAAGGTTGCCCCCTTTGGGATAAGAATTCTGGAAATCTCTTGCCTCATAGATAATCCAAGTACAAGTCAAGGTCACATATATCTCTATATCTACTAAAGCACAAATGCAAAGCCTCAACAAGACACTCCTTATCCTCTTCAGAGTTCCAGACATCATTGATAATAAACAAGGCACCCATTTCACTTCTCAGGAAGTAATACTAAGTTATTGAAGATGGCATTCCATATAACTTTTGCCTTCCTTTCCAGTCTCAGTATGCAGGCTCCATAGAGCTCCATAATGGTTTTATGGTTCAAAACCAAGTTCAAATTCAATTCAATGAAACATGGCATGTTTCAGTCATCAGTCAAACATCAGGGGTGAATTGTAATAGCCTGACTCCATATTTTAATGCTTGCTGACAGCTTTAAAACCCCACTGTTCACTCTTCCACTTCTGCCTCACATCTGGGCAAGTTGTTTAGAAAGCCCAGATGCCTTCTTCTTTGGTGCTGGGGGGTGGAGTTCAAACCATGCAAGCTCCTGCCCATATTCAGGAAAACTTGACAATACTTCTAACCACCATAAAGATACCAATCCAGTATCCTTTCTCTGCCCTGCAAACCATTTTTCAGGCCTGCTTGGGTGCTACCCTGCTCTCCCCAGAAAACCTCACTATGTGAATAATAAAACCTTTCATTCCCTCTTGGGGTGTGTGTGGGCATCATCATTCTCAACATCTGAATCAAATTTTCGGTAGGAGTCTCCATCCTGCTCCTGAGGGATAGTCATAACTGCAAGGGTATAGAGAAACTGCAACCCTTCTACATTGCTTATTGGTATGTAAAGTGGTATGGCCACTTTGGAACATAATTTGACAGTTTCTTAAAAATTTAAACAGAAACTTACCATATGATCCAGAAATTCCTTTCCTAGGTATCTACCCAAGAAAAATGAAAACCTATATCTAAAGACTTGTGCACAATGTTTATAGAAATTTATACATTATAGTCAAATACCAGAAGCAATCCAAATGTCCATTAATTAATTGATGGATGAATAAACAAAATTTGTGTATCCACTTGTGTACTCTGCAATAAAAAGGAAAGAACTGCTGATATATGCTACAACTTAGAGGGACCACAATAACACTAGGCTAATTGATGGGAGCCAGGTGCAAAAGACTACATATTGTTCAGTTCCTTTTACATGAAATGTCCAAGAAGGGAAAATGTTTAGAGATAGAAAACTGATCAATGATTGCCTGGGACTGGGAGTGGGAGGAGGGATTAAACTGTAAAAAGAAAAAGGAGAAAATGTTTGGTTGTTGAGAATGTTCTAAAATTGTATTGTGGCTATGGTTGTACAACTTTATGAATTTATTTTAAAAATCATTGAAATTTACACTTAAAATGCATGCATTTATTCTATATAAATTATAGGTCCATAAAGTTGTAAAAAGTAATACTAGCAAGAAGTAGGTGGTAGAAAGTTGGAGATGAAACAAGTTTGGCATTATATCAATAATTATTGAAGTTGGGCCATGGATAACGTTGAGTCATTACACAATTCCTTTTACTTTTGTACATAATTGAAATCTATCATAATAAAAAAAATATCTCTTTTAATCAAAGTGTCAAGAAAAAACAACTGATTGGGGAGGGAGGAGATGGAATTTGAAAATGCCCCCTGGGTAATTCTGACATTCCCTCATTCTCTTCTTTGAGAAGCACCTCTTTAAGTGTCTACATTTTTTACATAGTTTTCCCTTTGGTTAGTTCATTTGATCCTGATATTTGGAGAGAGGAAGATAGACATCATTATCTCTGCAATGTAGATGAAGAAACTGCGGTCCAAGGTGGTAAAAATAGAAAGGGGTAAAGCTAAGGACAAATTCTGGGTGGCCAGTGCTTTGTCCACTGCACTGGGATGCTCCTTACACTCCAGGCCTAAGACAAGGCTGGACCCAAGCTAAATAGTACAATAGGTAAGGATGGTCTTGTGTCCTAGCACCCCAGTGCCAAGAATTCTTTTCTCTCCATTTAGCCTCATTGACATCTTTTTACCCAGCCCTACACCTCCCCTCCACATACACACATTTCATTTTTATATATCTTGAAAAGCAATCCTTTTAAATTGGCCCTACATACTCTACTTCTTTTTCCCACACTTCCCTTCTCCAAAACACCTTCTGTCTTAATTCTTGATTGAAAATAATTAATAAAATATTCATTCCAAGGTATTACTAGATTAATGTTACTCATACTAGAAGTATTTACATTTTAACAGAAGTTAACAACATCCCAAAGGAAAATATGTCCTTTGGGGTAAAACTTTAAGGTTCTTTAGAATATTGATCAGGAAATTATTTTGGGGAAGACCTTTTCAGGATCTGAATATTACCATCCAGCCCATACATTGAGCCAACCCTGACCCAAGACATCATTAATAAATATTGAGAACAATGGACAAATAAACATGAGTGCAGTAAGCCACACTTCCGCTTATTCTCAGTGGAGAATAAATACACATCCATTGATGAGAGAAGATGGAAGCACTGTGGTGTGTTTGCTATTAAAGGAGTTGATGTGGACTTAGAGGGGCAGCAGCTAATGGACAGTGTTTAGAAAGCGTCTACTCATAGTGGCCTCCTCCTCTCTTCATGCAGAAATATTCAATAACCTTAAAGATCACTCTTACCTTCAGTATGTTCCAGTTAATCAGAATATTGGACATTCGATTTAAACTATTTTTCTCAGATTTCTCCATCAATTCTTTCCAGTTGAGTTTCTGGTCTTTGCTCCACTCTCTTCAACATCTTGTTCATTGAAGACACCAGGTTGCATTGAATATGTGTGTGTTCATCTATCCATTCAACAAAAATTTTTGAGCACTTGCTATGTTCTGGGTTCTTGGGAATCACCAGTGAACAAAATAAAGACTTTCCCCTTGTGGAGAAGGTATGGAGTTGAAGGAGACAGGCAATAATACTACAAAAAGTAAACAATACAGTTGATAAAATGTGGTAAGTGGTAGGAAGTTCAGCAATGCAAGTGCCCTATGATGGGAGCACGCATGGGGTGTTTGAGAGGCAATGTAGAGGCTAATGCAACTGGTGAAGAGTGAATAGGATGATGGTGGGTGGGGAAGAGCAGTAGGAGACAAAGTACAAGAGAGCAAGGTCATGTGGGGCCTGGCAGGCCTCTGCGAGGACTGACTTTTCCTCTACATGCAGTGGGAGGCATTGTGAGGTGTGAGCAGAGGAGCACATGATCTTACTTTTTAAAAGAATCACTGTTGTTGCTATGATGAGAATAGTAGAACAGTGTGAAAGCAAAAAAAGACTAGTTATAAGGATATTGGAGGCAGCCAGGTGAGAGAACTTGGTGACTTGGTCCAGAATGGTAGCAGTGGAGATGGGAAGAAGTGCTCTTATTCTGAGTACAGTGAATGTAGACCCAAGAGGATTTTTTCACCAGGGAAGACATCTAGCTCTTTCACTAAACTGGGGGTTTTGCATTTCTGCACACACAATATGCTTAATGGATGTGTAGTGAATGAATGAAGGAAGAAATGAATGAATGCTGGGCAGTTGTAATCAACCCAGAACAGGAAAAGAAAACCATTTCAGGACAGCATGGATACAATAAACATTATCAGTGACTGTGATCTGATAATTGCTATAAAGAACAGCTATATTTATCTTTGAGTGCAGAGGTGACTCATAATTTTCATTGGTTTCCTAGGATTTTAAAATATCTGAAATAGATGTTTCTATAATAGAATTGGAGGGTTTTCTGCCAGAGAATTGTCCTCAGTAAATGCATTAAGTGAACCCTTCTTCACCCAGCAGCTGTCATTAAGGAAATATGTGCAAGCAACATACCACTTTAACTGCTATAAAGTTCCTAAAATATGATGAGTGGTTGACAGTCCAAAGCATTTGCCTTCTAACTCTTCTCCTACCTCTAGACTCTCTCACTTCCATTGATCTCCTGAACCACTCCCAGCACATAGCCTCTAAAGCAGGGGTTCTTAACCAGGGGAAAGATTTCAGGGGGTCTGTGAGCTTGAATTGGAAACAAACCAACTTATTATCTTTTTTTTTCTGTGACCTCCAATGTTGACTGTCATAAAGTTATCTGTTGCTACATTCTGAGAAGAGGTCCGTGGTCTTCACCTGACTGGCAAAGGGGTCTGTGGAACAAAAAAAGTTAAGAACCCCTGCTCTAAAGCATACTTCCGCTTAAAACATTTCAACATCTTTTCATTGTCTTCTGAATTAAGAAAAACATTCTCGGTTTTGTTTGGTCAAGGCTCTTCAAACTTCCTGGGAACAGATGTGGCTCAAGCAATTGAGTGCCTGCTTCCCACATGGGAGGTCCCGGGTTCTATGCCTGGTGCCTCCTAACAAAACAAGAAAACAAATGAAAAAACCAACTCAGGGGAGCTGATGTGGCTCAGTGGTTGAGCACTGGCTTCCCACATACAAGGTCCCAGGTTCAATTCCTGGCCCCACTACCTCAAAAAAAAAATTTTTTTTTTCTAACTTTGTCTGTAACCACTACATAAATGCAAGACAAGTATGCTTATTATTGAGAGGGACTTAATGTTGTGTAAAGGGGACAGGTTCCAAAGGCAAACTACCTAGGTTCAAATTCCAGTAGCACCACTTACTAGCTGAGCATGTTAATTAACCCCTCCAATCTCCATATCAGCCTCTGGGAAAAGGGGATAGTTTCTACCCTGTAGGGTTGTTGTGTAGATTTATTGAGATAGAAAATGCAAATTCTGCTAGACTGTAATTTCTATGGGAGTAGGGACCAAGTTTATCTTATCAGCACTGAACCCCAGTGCCAAGTAAACAGTAGACACTGAATATATTTTTTAAATAATTGTTATCTGCCTGGCACTCTTTGAAATTCTAAGGATACCACAGCCCCTCGTCTCTTGAAGATCACCTTCTGGACAAGGAAGCAGATAATAAACAGATACATAAACTGATCTTTTAATTCCATATGTTTATAAATACAATTTAAAATATTAAAACAGGGCAATGTTCGGGAGTGTTTGATGGAGGACATGGGTATTTTAAATTTTGTGTTCATGGCAGAACTCTCTAAGGAAGCCACATTTTGAACTGAGGCCTAAATATTGAGAAGCAAAAGTCATGCAAAACTAAAGGAGGCGGAAACTTTACCTGTGGAAGGAAACTCAAGTGAAAAGGCCCGAGGCAGGAGTGAACTTGGTATGTTAAGTGAACAGAGAAAAGACCAGCACTGCTGGGTCATCATGCAGGTGCAGGCAATGGGAATAGGGCTACGAGATTTTATTTCTAGTATAATGGGAAGCCAGTGGAGCTTTATAAGCAGAAGAATGATCCCAGTTCACTGGGCTCATTTGGATTGTAGGGGATAAGAGTGAAAGTAGAGAACTGGTTAAAAGCTCGTATTCTAATCCATATGTGAGATTATGCTGGTTTGTCTTTATGTGATATAATGGAAATGGAGAGAAAGCAACAGATTTGGACTGTATTTGGAGGTAGAAACAAAGGAAAAAGAGTCAAGGATGGTTCCATTCAGAGCCATATTTAGTCTTTTGTGGGCCCTGGACACCTTTGCCTTCAAGATTCTTTTCTCCATAAAAATATTAAAAACTGTATTTTATGATTACGTTAGTATAACGATGAATATAATTTTATATATTTTTATAATACAAAGATTTGTATTATTTTTTCTGCTGATTTTAAAAAAAAGTAAAGCATTTTCATGGGCCTATAAAAGTACTATAGGCCTTGGCACTGTGCCTAATGGGGTAAATTGTCACTGGTTCCATTTATCGCATAAAAGAATATAACGTTTAGTAAAATGCATCTGAACATACTAAGTGATCAACGCATATAGCTATCCCATTATTATTATTATTACTATTACTAATATTATATTCTGGACATGTCCTGTGTTTCCTAACCTCTATGAATTTGCTCATGTTGCTTCTTGAACTCCTATTTACCTGTCCAAAACCGATCCAAACTTCAATGTCCAGACCAAATGCCATCTCTTTCATTAAGCCTTTCCTGATGCATCAATATCGTTCTCCTCTCTGCCCCCACAAGTACATACTGATACCCCTCTCGTGGCACTAATTATAGCCTGTCCTTGATTTATTACTAATTTATATGCCCTCTCTCCCTTACCAACTTTTTGGCTCCTTTTAATGCCTAGTGATACATCTTATACTACGGCTCTATGTCTTACTGTGCTTAGCCAAGCGTCTTACATAGAGTCAAGCCTCAATAAATATTTGTTGACTTGAATATCAAAGAAAACAGCCAGTCAGCCAAGCACTCTCACCAAAGCCAGTTGGGGCAAGACTATTATCCAGTATTACTGCCCAGATCCTGGCACATAATCACTTTGGGACCATCTATTAAGCAACAAAATGCTAAAAAGAGGAATGCTAAATGTGACTCCTCACTTTGCAAAGGATGTTGCCAGGCTTCTAAATAACAACTGCATGGAGCATCCATCCAAAACACCATCTGGAGCGCAGACAGAGACTGGTACCTTGTTGACTCCCACATCCATAAATCTAGAGCCTTGGCTAATCTCCATCATAATTAATGATGACTGTGATCTATGGAAATTGAAAGATAAGGACTCTGATTAGACACAGAAAGGAAATTAAATCCTGGATAAATAGAAACATTATTCATTTAAATCTCATTTGTTCTAGAACTTATTTCATTCAAGACACTGTGGTTGGCACCGCATAAAATATAAGTAGATCTAAGATGCAGTCCTTGCCCTCAGCAGGACTTTTCTTTAACAGGGTATAGAGCTGGATGAGAAGATACAGGTGGGATGATATCCCTGAAGATGGCTCTTTCTGGGTCCTCAAAAAGAAAAAAAGAATTAGTTAGCTTGCATGGAAATTGCTGCAGGACCTTGGATGAATCAGTCCACTTTTCTGAATTTCAGTTTCTCTGTCAGGAAAAAAATCTACTTGTCTTTCTACCAGGAATGCTGGATGGCTTCACTCCTTAGTAAACATATTTTCTGCACTTTTCTATAATTTGGGTTTATTTTATTGCTTAGTTTTCAGTTAAATACATGAGCTGTATTTCAAGTTGCAAGCTACTATTTTTGGAAAGGAGAGAGGAACTAATATCTCAATAACTTACTAAATAACCAAAATTGAAATCATGAATCCATATATTTATACAAAAATTATTTATTGAATGCCAACTAAGAACAAGGCATTTTGATCAGTATAGACCAGTGATTTTCAAATGGTGGCAATTTTTTCTCTTAAGAGGACACTTGGCAATCTCTGGAGATATTTTTGGTTGTACATTTAATGCCCTGTGCTTTCTGGCGACTACATACTTTTTCATGTGGTTCCCTTCTCTTGGAACGTCTTTCCTAGCATCTGTTCTCAACCAAACTCTTCCTATTGAAATAACCAAGACTCAAGTAACTTCTAACTGGGGCCATAAAGAAAAGACTCACGACATTTTTGACCAGATAATTCTTTGTTGTGGAGGGCTACCCTGAATATGGCAGGATGTTTAGCAGCAACCGTTGCCTCTACCTACTAGATGCCAGTAGCACCTCCCTGGTTGTGACAACCAAACTGTCTCCAACCAAACATTGTCAAATTTCCCTTGGAGGGTAAAGCCACCCCCAGTGGAGAACCATTGTGTGGAAGAACCAGAAAGAACTGAGTTGTGGTAAAGTTTTGTAGAAATGGGCAGTTATATATACTGCTATGGGGAGTAAAGCCATTTTGCACACTCTTTATCAAAAGTATTAACAAATGCTCATAACCTTTGAGCTGTTCATTCTACTTCTAGGGGATCTACCATAAGCAAATAATCCTAAAAAGATTATTTAAAAGTAAGAAGCTAAATGTCTAGCACTGCCCTGAGGAAATAATTAAGAAAATTATTATGTATTATGGAATATCAGGCAAACATTAAAATATATGTTTAAGAAGAGATTTCACTAACATTAAGTGAAATTTAAAAAGCAGGTTGCTAAACCACAACTACGTAAACAATATTCCAAAAAAAAAACGATTAGAAGGAGATACACCAAAATTCCTAACAATATATTTTCAGATGGTAAAACAAAATATGGTTATTTTATTCTAATTTTTACATTATATATTTTAATTTTTGTAATCTGTAAAATAGTCAATATTTTCTTTCCTTATTTTTAAAAGTCAAAGTCTATGTGAAATGTTAATGGGGGCATCAATGGAATGTCTCCCTGTGATGTGGATTGAGCATTACAAGGCTCTGATGACAATGTTTTGGAAAAAAAAGACATTGGTTCTGTTTTTGGCATTCTGTTTATAGGTAGAAAAGCACAAATGATCAGTAGTCATTTCTCCTTTTGACTTCAAATTTGGCATCAAAGGCAAACCACCATGAAATTAATTTGCATTTGAATTATGTTCACTCCAGAGCCAATCCCAGGTCTTTTCCAAAAGCTTTTTATGTGTGATGTGAGTTCTTACTCAGCTGCTTCCAATAGTTAGGCTATCTTCAGAGAAATGACTTCCAGTTTAGCTGAGTGAGGGTAAGGCCTGGCAGGAGAAAGCCATCACTTTATGAATATGAAACAGTCATAATGGAGACAGGTTCAATAAGTCATTCCTCAAAGGAGCTGTTGATAATGTGAGCTTCCAGAAATCAGAGTGCAAAGGTGTAGCCTCTAATGTCTGTGGCCAAAGCTGTTTTACAAAGCACGGAAATGTATATATTTGTTGTCACCAGATACTTTCTATCTAGATGTATATTTATGAACAACTTGGAATCAGGCAGAAAGATATTTAAAAATATAGTATTAACATGTGGGAGTTGCTTTGTTTTTAATCCATAGAACTTTTGCCAATATTAAATTAAGTAATAGGCAAAAATACTTGAAAAGGACACACACCCAAATGCACATGCACACATAGAGCACCAGATGTGCTCTATTTCCACAAGCTACATTTGAAAACATAATTTAGTACTTTCTTTGTAGTTATATCTCATTTACTCAATGCAATAGCACTTTGGAAAATTCATCTTTTCCTTATGCTAAATTTACATGTACCTGGGCACATCAAAACCTCCACCATTTTCCTTACATGCCATGGGACAGTGACAAATATTCTTTCTTTGTGGTTTTGGTTAACACCTACAAAGTCCTTCCCAAAACACCACAGAACTTGTTGTTTCACTGATAGGAGTGCAATGATATGCTTCACATAACACATACTCTATTAAGGATGCTGCCCAAGGAAATCAGACAACCCATTGTGAGAGGGGAATCAGTCATTCGCAGAAGGAAATTGCAGTTACTGCTTGGATCCATCACTCCTCCAAAGACGTTGTGCTATCTTGAAATATTCAGGGAAAACCTATTATTCCTGATGATTTGTCTTTTCTACACATCGTATGGTCTGCCAGATGTGCAACTGGCTGAGCACTAAGAAGGAATGATATGAAGATGCACCATCATCCAACCTGTGCACAGTTATGGTTTGAGTGCCTGATTCAGCTCCATTTCCCACCCAACATCTCAAATTATGTCAATGTCTCTTCTTACTCACATGTAGTTTCTTTTAAGCCCTGATCCTCTATCCAAAGACATGTGAAAGGAGGTGTATTTCAGGGAACTTAACATAGGAAAGGTCAAACACTTGTTCTCAAGTAGTCACTATGAGTATTATGCAATAGTCATTTATTGAACTCTTGCACGTAAAGTGATGAGCACAATGCCAGTCTCATGTTTTATGTCATTTAATCCTAGAAAACCTTATAAAATTGATTTTGTTATTCACATTTTACCAGTATAGAAACCGAAGCACAGATAGGTCCAAGTTCTCATTGTTAATAAGTGTAACGAGTTGGGATTTTAAGTAGAGTCTATTGGATCGCAAGAAAAATCACTTAACCTTTTTGTGTCTCAATAACAAACTTCTGAAGTCATATAGACCTTATAGATATTATGTCCCTCCAAAGTACCATTCTCCTTAGGTCAACTGAGCAAGGCCTTTGCTGCACTTGGTTTCATGTCCAAATGCATAGCTTTCTGGGAAATCTGGCCATGAGCCTCTTCAGGAACATGGCCAGAGCCAACTCTACCACCGAAGATGTGTTATGTGTAGTATATACTAATGCTGTGTCTCCAAGGGAGTATTAAAACAGAGGAACAAAGCTATGACTGAGGCTACACTGAAAGAAGACCCATGTCACAGGATGAAAATGCAGAAGCCTGAAATAGTGACTGATATTTCAGACATTGTAGATTACCATGTGTGGTTCTGAGGTGTGGTTCCCAAGTTTTAGTCACAGAGTAAGCCCTATGAAAATATTAAGTAGATATATAACTGTTGCCATGCATTCTTGTCTCCTCTTTCACTCTTTAGTAATACATATAGCAATACATGAGTGATTTCAGTAGTGTATCATTTCATGGAAGTACTTGCATTTGAAAAATGGACCATGCAATAAGGCAATTTTGAAACAAAAGAATATATCCTCAGTAGTGAGACTTCAGGCATCAGGCATGCATATTAGGGGCAGGGAATTCCCAGACCCTACAAGTTGCTTTACTCATTCAATGATATAAGACAGAGATGACTGGATTTCCTATATTCTCTTTCCCCCTAAAGTATCCTTAAGAAAGTTTTTGGCACACAGAAAGTAATCAACTACAATATCTTCATTGCTAGCCTTCACATGCACTTGAGCTCCTGAGTTCCATGTCTAACTTCCAGCTACAAGTTTTCACCTCAGTATTCTGTAGATACCTTGAATCCATGTAAAAAACTTAACACAATGCTCCTGATCATAATCCTAATACTCTTCTTTTTCCTACTCCTCTGACCATCCCATAAGAGGATCTTTGGCTGCTCTAGTCATTTTAAAGATTCAAACTTATATTTGTCAGTTCTACTCCTGAAAAGAATATCTTACACCCAGCTGTTCTGTCCTCATTGACAAGGCACTGATTTACGCTTTCATCATCTCTTGTTTAGATTTCTAAAAAGCCTCCTATGTGATTTCCTATCAAATTTTCTCTCCTCCAATCAATATCCTGTATTGCTACTAGAAAATATTTATAAAACAGAGCTAATCATGTTAACCTTTTGCTTGAAAATATTTATTCTATAGGTCATATCACAGCCCAAACTCTTTCCTGTTAGAGCCAAGGCTGTTTACAATCTTGACCCCATCTGCCCTCTATTTCAAATGGGCATACTCTTTACTGTCTCAACATTCCACAAAATTTAGGTGTGCAAAACTCTAGTTATACTTTTTTAATGTAATTGAATTGAACTCTTGAGCTACCACTTCATACTGTACTAAAAAACTGAACCTTGAAAATTCAAATAAATCATTTCTGAACTTTTTTCCCTTTCCAATTTAGTAATCTCTTAATCGTTACCAGCTTAAGACTTAATCTAATTTGGGACTCTCTCCCACTCCATTCCTTTCAACCTGTTTACTATTTCTCCCTCCTCTTGTCCCAATTCTATACCTTTGGGAGATTCAACAATTCCCTTTCTGTTACTGGAAAGAAAGCAGTATACTTTCTGGCCTCAGTGCCATGCTGGCATCTGTAACTAATGTCCCCATCTTGTCAGTTTCACAGCTTAGATGATGCTCAGTGCTTGCTTGTCAGGTGGTGTTTGGTCTATCTGACATTTCTCCATTGATTCCTGTGCAGTTTTCCAGCATCTAACTTCATACAAAGATGCAGATACTTCCTCTCCCACCCAAGTGGGAGATCCAAGCCTCCACTCTTTACTGAGGTCTCCTGGTTGACATGTTTGCTTTACCTATCACCTAATATCTAGATTTTACTCATGGCCTCAGAAGACATAAATATCTCCTCAAAGTCCCTTGAGGACCATGGGAAGTTGAGGGGGAGATACCCAAGCTAAATACCCATGCTACCATGTCTTCTACTTTCCACACCTTGGGTTCATCAGTAGAGCGCTGTACACAAAAACTTCAGAGCGGGAACAGGTGGCAAATCCATCTGTGGCAGTTTGAGATTATTATGAATCCCCAAAAGAGAGATAATATTTGTAAACTAATCTATTCCTCTGGGTGTGATACCCTTTGATTGTATTAGATTCTGCTGAGATGTCTTTGATTAAATTATGTTAAGATTAGGGCTTTGATTAGACCACATCAGTAGGGCATGCTTCTGGTTGAGTCACCACAACCTGGTTTGGCTCATATAAATGGACACTCACTCAGGAAGACATGGAAGAGGAGATAGCGCTGTCATGTTTGATCCTGGGGCTCTGGGGAGAGGTGAGCAATTTGCCTGATAGTTTGCAGCTGAAGAGAACAGAGCAGTTGAGCGGCTGATAAGGCCTGGAAAGAAATGAGCCCTATGCCAGACTGACATAGGAAGCTCTGAGAGACAAGCCCTATGCTAGCCTACAGTAGAGATAGGAAGAAGCTGGGCCCACGGAGCCTTAAGGGGAAGAAGGAAAGAGAGACCAGGCAGAGATTGCCCTCCATCTTGCTTCAACATGTGGCAGCTGACTTTGGTGAGAAAGCAGCCTTAAGTTGGCCTCTTTAGGGCCTTGTAACTGTAAGCTTTTACCCCAAATAAATACCCTTTATAAAAGCCAAAAAATTTCTGGTACTTTGCACCAGCATCCCTTTGGGTGACTAATACACCATTCAAATCTCGGATCTCAATCTTATAAGCAAGTTTATTCCAGGGAAGGGTGTAGAGCACAAGATCCTTACACTATTTCATAATCTCTCCTATCCCTCTTTCCTCCTTTTCAGATCAGATTCCTTTCGTCTAGTTGGACAAGCACATGAGAAATGGGCAGAAGAGAAGTCAGTTCTGTTTGTTTTCATCTTCTTACAAATCTATTTATCTGGTGCCACACTGAGGAGATTGAAAAAACCTTCTACAATAAAAGCTAAAAAAGATTACTAAAAGAAATTAAAGAAGACATAAAATAAATAGAAAGTTATATCATGTTTTTGGATTATAATATTCAATATTGCAAATATGCCAATTTCCCTAAATTGACCTATAAATTCAATGCAATTCCAAACAAAATATCAGCAGGATTCCTTTTATTAGAAAGTAATCATATAAGTAATTTAAATTGTACTACAAAGCTACAGTAATCAAAACAGTGCATTAGTGGTGTAAAGATAGACCAATGGAACAGAATTGAAAGTCCAGAAATAGACCCACACAGCTATGGTCAATTGCTTACAACAGGGCGCTAAGCACATGCAATGAGGAACGAATAGTCTCTTAAACAAATAGGGCCAAAAAACTGGATATCCACAGATGAAGAATGAAGTTAGACCCTACCCCATGCCATTTCAAAAAACAACTCAAAATGGATCAAAGACCTAAATATAAGAGTTAAAGATACAAAACTCTTAGAATATAACATGGGGATAAATCTTCATGACCTGGGATTTGGCAATGGATCCTTAGATCCATTTTAGTGTCCCAAAAGCATGAGCAACAAAGGAAACAATAGATACATTTGACTTTACCAAAATTAAAAACTTTTGTGCATCAAAGGACACTACAAGAGAATGAAGACAACCTACAAAATGGGAGAAAATATTTGCAAACCATATATTAAATAAGGGCTTAATATCCAGAATATACAAAGAACTTTTACAATGCAATAACAAAAACATAAACGACCCAATTTAAAAATGGGCAAAGGACTTGAGTAGATATTTCTCCAAAGAAGATAAAACAGATGGCCAATAAGCATAACAAAAGATGTGGTTTGTGGATAATAGGACAAAATACAAAAATACAAAAAATTACAAAAATGTTCTTCTATGAACTAGAACAAATGTACGTCACTATTACAAGGTGTTAAGAATATGGTGATACATGGGAAAATACAATTAATGTAACTTGTGGATTATATTTAACAGTAATATTGTAATTTTTTTGTATCAGTGACAACAAAGGTACTATATCAATGCTAAAGGTCAATAGGAGGCTATAAGGAGGTAAGGGATTTTCTTTCTTGATTATTAAAACTATTCCAAATTTGACTGAAGTGATGACAACCCAACTCTGTGATAAAACTGAGAGCCACTGAGTATACACTTTGGATGGATTGTACAAAGCATGGGACTGTATAACATAGTGAACCCTATGATGGACAATGGACTGTGATTAACAGTACAAATATGAGAACATTCTTACATGAATTATAAAATTGTACAATACTAATAATAGCAATGGTGTTAATAATAGAGTGGTTTATGGAAAAATATACTTAATGTAAGCTATAGAATATAGTTAGTAGTAATATTTGGATGTTCTGTCATCTATTGTAACAAATGTTCTACAAAAATGCAAGATATTGGGGATGGGGTGGTGTATAGGAATCCTGTATGTTAGGCATGTTTATTTTGTAAACTCACAACTTTTTTAATTAAACAAAGTGATTACCACTGTTACCATTAGGGGAGGGGGGAACACTCAGGCCACATGACTGAACTTGTGAAGCAGTTTGCCATGAGGAGGAGGAAGAGGAAACATCAGGAAGAGAAAACCCTGTGTGAGAAACACAATCGGGTTCTGGCCCTGTTCTGTGAGAAGGATCCGGTGCTATTGTGTACATGGTGCAGGGTCTCCTCTGACCACAAGGATTACCACTTGATGCCCTTTGAGCGAGATGCATCTAGTCACAGGAAAAACTCAAAAGCTCCATTGAATCCCTGAAGAAGTGTATTGAGATACTGAGACGAGTCATGAAATGCAACTCTTAAAAATCATGTGAATTGAAGTGGAAGGTGGAAAAGTGGAGGAGTGAATTAAACTCTGAATTAGAACAAATTAAGTGTTTCTTAGGAAAGAAGCAAGAATTAAATCGTATCAGGCTACTAAGTGAGCAGAAGGACGTTGAAGACAAACTAACTGCAAACATAAGCCAACTTTCTAATCACATAGCCACACTAAAAAAATCTGTTAAGTGAAATAACTGAAAAGTATGTAGGCAAACCTGGATTTACTGACAGGTATTGAAAGTATCCACAACAAGCATGAAAACCTAAAAACCCCAGAAGTCTTTTCATACAAATTACAGAAAGACAGGTTTAATCTCCCTCTACAATATTTTGGCCTGCAAAAAATTATGAGCATATTTAAGGTAGATTTGACGCTAGATTCTGAAACTGCTAACCCCAGTCTTATCATCTCAGAAGACAGGAAAACTGCCTGTTTGGAATTATAAAATCAAAATGTCTTCATAAACCCAAGACTTTATACCCAGTGGTCTGGAGTTATGAGAGGTTTGATGCTGGAAGACATTTTTGGCAAGTAGAAGTGAAAGGCACAGGTAGATTAGCCATAGGTTTTTGTAAAGAATCTTTCCCCAGAAATGTTCTGATGCCATCTCCAGACTGTAGATTCTGGAAAGTTCATCTCCAGGGTAATTCACATGTAATGCCAGATTCAGTAAACCACAGACAGATTGGAATTTCTCTGTACTATGAGTTGGGAGAAGTTTCATTTTACAATTTGTATAATAGGTCACATTTGTATACATATACCTCTATGTTTACAGAAAAAAAATTGTGCCTTATTTCTCTGCTGCATCTCCTACAGAATATATTACAATCTGTATGGTAATAGATGAGTGATGAACTCTCTAGAAGACTTTTGCACATTGTATTTGCTTCCTGTGTTCTAGGAGAGTATTAATAATGAAGGCTGTTACTCAAAAAAAGAAAAAAAAGATAATAGTAATTTCCCTGCTCATGTCGAAGACTTGTTTTGATGATTAAAATGATAAAGAATGTAAACGATTTGGGAACAAAAGATGCTCAACATCATGAGCCATTAGGGAAATGCAAATCAAAACCATAATGAGATACAATTTCACATACACAAGGATGGCTATTTTTTTTTAAGTAAAATAAGTGTTGGAAAGGATGTGAAGAAGTTGGAACTCTAGTGCATTATAAGTGGGAATGTAAAATGGTGCAGCTACTGTGGAAATCAGTATGGCAGTGCCTCCAAAAGTTAAATATAGAATTACTATAAATTCTACTCCTAGGTATACCCAAAGAAAGTGAAAATAGGGTCTTAACCAGATATTTGTGCACCAATGTTTATAGTAGCATTATTCACAATAGCCAAAAGGTGGAAACAACCCAAGTCTCTATCAACAAGTGAATGGATAGACAAAATGTGGTGTATACACACAATGGAATATTATTTGGCTATAAAAAATGAAGTAATAAGCATGCTGCAACATGTAAGAACCTTGAAAACATTATGCTCAGTGAAATAATCAAGGCATATAAGGATAAATATTATATGATATCACTTATAAGAGATGACTAGAAATAGCAAATTTGCAGAGAAAGAAATTAGATTAGTGGTTACCAGAGATAGGGGGATAAGGGAAGGGGGAGTGTTTTTTAGGAAAAACACAAAAGAAGAATGGGTTATTGCTACATGTAAAAAAAATGGATGGATTTCAGACATAATATTGAATGAAAGAAGTAATGTACAAAAAATATACATAATGTATGACCCCATTTATATAAAAGTTTGAAAAGCATATCTTTTCTTTCACCACTCCCCAAGCACATCAAGTACTTTCATGCATCTAGACTTTGCATATGCTATCTTACTCCTCTACCTTATGACAACCTACTCATCTTTGAACACCCACTATAAATGTCACTTTTTTGAGAAGCAAAGAACCAGATGACTGTAGAAACCTCCTGGGTCAATTGATCGCAACAATGGCTCCAATCTTCATCCTTTCCTTTGTCATGTAAACTTACAGTGACCTCTCACTCTGACTCTGGATCTGGCCATGAGATTTGTCTTGGTCAATAGATGTTAGCAGACCTGATACAAAGAGGGATTTATAAAGCACTTGCACAATTGAGCTTTCTCTGCTCTTGATGTCTGCCATTGGCACAAGAACATGCCTGGTGGTATGGGTTGAACTGTGTCCCCCCAAAAAGATATATTCAAGTCCTAGCCTCTGGTATCCAGGATTGTGAACTTATCTGGAAACAGGGTTTGTGCAGATATAATTAGTTAAGTTAAGATGAGGTCATACTGGCTTATGGTAGAAAATCCAGTATGACTGTTGTCCTCATAAGAGGGAAATTTGGGCGCAGAGACACAGACACAGAGAGAAAATGGCCATGTAAAGATAGAGGCAGAGATTGACATTATGCTGCCATAGCCAAAGAACATCTGGTGTTGCAAGAAGCTAGGAAGAGGCAAGGAAGGATCCTGCCCTAGAGGCTTAGGAGGGAGCGTAGCCCTGCCAGTATCTTGATTTCAAACTTCTAGCCTGCAGAACTGTGAGGGCATAAATTTCTGTTGTTTTCAGCCATGCAATTTGTGAGAATTTGACATGGTAGTCTAAGGAAATGAATACATCTGGCTTATCTGTTGGAAGGTTAAAGACAGTGAGGATCAGAGCCAAGTTGCCCCAGTTGTCCCAGATGAGGTGTTCTTAGATCAGCCATCAGCCAGCCAATCTTCATAAATGAGAGTGAGCCCAGTCAAGATCTGCAGAGCCATCTAGCAGACCTGCATCTACCTGCAGAAACATGAGCCAGCCCAGCCAAGATCATCTGAGCCTAGCCAGATCAGCAGAACCCTGCACACTCATGAATTAAATGACTGCATATTATGGCAGGTTAATAAAGCTTTGTGGCAGTGGATAACTGATATAAACTAGATCTCCTTCTGTTTAGCCAATATTGAAATTCCCGAAATTCAGTTTGCTTTCTTGAGCCTTTATGCATTGCTCCTTTAAAATATAGATGGCACCATTGGTTGTATCATACAGGGTCCCAGAAGAAAGCATGGCACAACAAAATTAGGATAATTCTGTGAGGTTTTAGTAAAGAGACTATTAAGGTAATGAGCAGGGTATGAAGAAACTGCAAAGGATAGTGCAGTATCTCAGAACTATTACAACCCCTAGGCCCAAAGGGATCAGTGGCAGGAGCAGTTATCAGAACCTGGAAGGTAAAAGTTGCCATTAAAAGTGCCAATTCGAGAGGAGCCGTGACTTTCAGTGAAAGGAAGCTGCAACCCTGCAGCATCCTGCAGGGAGGGAGCAAGGGAAATAAATACCGTGACCTCATTCTTCTCCCTTCCTCTAATCTCCTGCCAGCGTCCTTCACTGGTCAAACCAAAATGGGAGCCAGAGGGGCAGAGTATGCTTTGATATAACCCACAAAGGTCATTGTCCCAGAAAGAATGAAGCATAAATAAGGGTGAAGAGACCATCTGAAGGAGCAAAAAGGATATATCCAGCAGACAAGATCATGTGAGCAGATTTTTATATTAGAGGAAAATATTGTCGGTCTTAGGCACCTTTGAGTAGGGAAAGTAAAATGTGCAGAAAGTAGAGGCAAAGGGGGATTATGATGAAACTTTTCCCATTTCACAAATTGCTTCAAAATGACCTCACCCAGAATATGCTAATTGCTCAATAAGAATCCAATAAGTAATTGCTAAGTTAAGTTTTTCTGAACTAGGAAAGACAATCTAATATGTAAAATAATATTGGATCCTTGGCTATAGGGAGTCTTCACATTAGTCTGTTTTGTTTTGTCAGTGAAAATGACATTAAGGATATAATAAAATTTTATCTTTCATTATATTGTTACCCTCTTTTCATAGTATTTGCCTACTTCTTCAGTTACTTTGAAGAAAGAATTACAAGATCACTATTTATCTCTTGATGTTTATATAAAAAAGGGACAGTTGAACAGCAGGGCTGCATTTGGTAGGAGGCAATGAGCAAGAGAGGGAGAAGGGGGCCTTCCTTAGTAGACCCTCTGGAGGGCAATCATTATTCTGATTTTGATCCCAGCAAAGACTAACAGTTGCAAATCAAACTGCCTCTGGAATATATTCTTGTTTTGCTTTCAGTCCTGGGCTAAATTTGAAAAGATGATGCAAGTTGATTTGGCAGAAAAGATTGTGAAACAGTATAAAGAGTGCTGATCTTAGATAAATATCTGGGTTCAAATCCTGGCTATTCTGTGTTACCTCAGACCAGCACTGATAAAATGAAGACAATCCTGCTTGACCACTCTGGTCACATAGTCAGAAGAGGCTACGTGACCAGGCTCAATAGCAGAGGCCAAAAGAATGTAATAGAAACCTTTCTATCCACTGATTGCCCCTGGCCTGTCTCAGATCCCAGGACAGGACTATATTGATTACTAGTCAGGACCTTTCATTCAGTTTTGGCCACAGGTCAGCACTATGGTGCCCCTGGAGATAAATCCAGGGTTGTAACAGATGAGCTTAGATTCCTTCTGTACCTACACAGTCCAGTCCCTAAATCTTGGCTAAATTTTCTGAATTATAACTCACTAATCACTGTTCTTCTTTCATGTATCTTTTGCAACATTTATAAACAGACATGGTAGACATAATTATATAAATGTCCTTTGAATGCTGTTGAGTGACATGTTTGATGAAAAATTTGACTAGCAGTTTGGTTCATTTCTTCTTACAGCCTGTTTGGGGTCATCCTGATTTGTTGTCCCATTCTTTCAGAGTGATCATTTATTTGACAGTGATACAATGACTGATGAAACAGAGATGACAGTTAAGAAGCTTCTCCATAAATTTTTTAAACTCATTTGAGGGAAGCATGAAATCATTCTCAGGAACAGGAAACATGGAACCCAGAGCGTAACTTGTCCCAGGCAAAGGCAATGATTCTTATACTGAATTCGGAGGTGAACTTTGGAGTGCATGGAACCATAATGGGAAGGAGCCTATTATAATTAAGCAGTTCTTCTGAAATGATGCTGCAAAATCAACTGAGTTCTTAATTGTGGTGCATGTGTATGTATGCATGCACATGTGTGTGTATGTGCAAGTGTGGTGTGTATAAGTGTGTGTGCCTGTGTCTGTGCATGTGTGTGTGCTTGTGAAGGTGTGCACATGTGTGCAAGTGCATATGTGTGTGAGTGTGTATGTGTTTGTGTGTGTGTGTGTGTGTGTGTGTGTGTGTATGTTGATCCCTTCTCACAGAAAAACAGGTCCTTATCAGCCTTTGCCTTTCTCAGGCACCTTTATAGATTTTTTTCAGTATAAGAAACAGTTCCAGACATTAATTTGAACAAATGTTTCACGCAAGAAAAGACATTATGCACATCTGCATCCCTTCAGAGTCATCCTGCTAGGGGATGGCTGCAAATGCTTTCTGTGTAAGTTATCAGGGTTCTTTATGCTTAATGCCAGATTTCTGTTACTTTTCATTTGCCATCCATTGTAAAGTATATCACTGATAAAATAGAGAGTTTGGGTTTTTTTTAAGGAGGGGGGGTGACTGCTACTATATTTATCAAAGTAGATTTTAAAGTGCATCCTGGTTCAGAAACATAAAAATGTGGGGAACTATGAGTTTTAAATGTGTGGTAATGTATTATTTTTCAACAGTAGATTGCATTGTCCTTGAGAACTAAGTTGCTGTGTTGCTGGTGTTGTGTGGCATTTTGTTCCAACACACTTCTCAAATGTTCCAAGAGATGAGTCAGTGGTAAGACATAATGGTTTATGATCATTGTAAAGTACTAGAACAGACTCAGGATTCAGGAACTGCTTTTCATTCTTGAAAGTGCTCTAATACTTTAAAGTTATGAGTCAATGCCACCAAATGTCTTTTTCTATTAGGTGATGAAGAGGCTCAGCAGTGGTGGCTTTTTTGGAAGTACAGCATGGCAAAAATTGAGTAGCTCCAGGAAGGCTTGAAGCAATTGCTTTATTTTTGGAAGGGGAGCCTCATGGAGTGCACATATTTTATCCTGAATGTGATAAATACCAGCAGCACTCATGCAACAATCTAAGAAAACAACAGTGGAAGTTTCTGAGCTCTTTTTTTTACCCCTCTGCTTTACCTGGATGCTTAAAGTATTGAAACAGTTTTGGAGTTCTTGAAGTTTTTCTACAAGTTCATGGTATTGATTTTAGAGCCTAATTAAAATCAGACATCAAACCTGGAATCCTAGAAATCAGAATTGCCATTAAGTCCTGGAAAACTTCAGTAGCACCAAAGATTTTGATCTGAAACAGCTTAAATCAGTGTTGTCTTTAATGGGTGACAATTATTTTTTCTCAATAGCAATATCCACATTGATAATCAGGTATTGATAAGTTGGGTAAAATAAAATTATGATGAGAATTTCTATCCATCAGGAACAGCAAGATGGTGCAATAGAAGCTGGAGCAGGTGAGTGTGTCCTTTCTCTGGGTCAGGAATCCAGGAGCAGCTTAGCTGGGTGGTTTGGCTCAGGGTCTCTCATGAGATTGTAGTCAAGATGCTGGCTGGGGCTTCAGACATCCCAAGGCTTCATTACTACTGGAAGATCCGATTCCAAGGTGGTTCATTCACATGTTTAGCACCTTGGCCAACAGTCCTTCAGTTAGACCTCATGTAGGCCTCTCCACAGGGCTGCTTGAATATCATAACAATATGGTGGCTGGCTTCTCCCAGAGTGAGAAACTTAAGAAAATAAGGAGGCAGCTACAATGAATTTTTGACATGGCCTCAGAAGCCATGAACTGTCACTTCTGCAGTAATCTATTGCTCACACAAATCAGCCCTGGTTCAATATGTGTGTATGGTGGGAGGGAGGCATGAAAAACCATGAGGCAAGGATCATTTGGAGCCATGTGGCAGGCATGCTACTAAAGGTACATTGAGAAACTTCAAATTTTCATTTGGATACAAATCAGACAAGCTCCAAAAAGAAATCATTTCCTAATAAAATGTTTTTCTCCTCAGCAGGCCAAAAGGCAAGTCAAGTCTGTGCCCAAGCTTCAAAACCAGGGTCTATAGTCTTCTTTGCACCCCTAATTCCTGCTTTCAGCATGTCCGTCCCCTGATAAGGTCCAATACCCTTATGCAGCTACTAGCTTCCCAATCTCCTCATTGCTTCAATTCAAGGTCAATAAGACAACTGAATAAGGGCCAGAGCCTATTATCTCATTAGACCCATCAAAAATTATCTGCCCTGGGATTAATTTACTTCTTTATTTAGTACCGTTTATTCTTTAACCCTTTTATTCATTGATTCAACCAATGCTCATTGAATGCCAACACTAACCCCAACAACCTGGCTCACAAATAACTCAGATTCTCATAGCCACAAAGACAAACAATAATAATGCAAGATGGTGTCTTCAATGATTTATGTGAAAGAGGGAAAACCAAACCACCTAGCATGAGGGGAAGAAAAAAGAAAGCATCTTCTTTGAGGGGAGTCCTGAACTGAGTTTTGGAGGATGGGTAAGTTAAGTATGGGCGGGGCGGGTAGGAACAAAAGAGTATTCTGAGTCAAGTTAGAAACAGCATGATATGAGGGTGTGTATGGGTGGCTGGGGAAGGGAAGGGAGGAGGAGAGGAGTGTATCAGAATCTCCTGTTCATACATATACACCCAAATTTGTCTCTCTCGGTTAGGAAGGTGGCCCAGATTTGTGAATTGGAAATAGCTCTTTTAGAGGACATTTGTTGTTTTCTCCTGCCAAACATCTCTTCTCCCTTCTTATGATAACAGCAGCCTGACTTTCCCTTGAGAAACCATACTCCTCCACTCTGTATTTCTGCTGTTAGAGCTGCCTCTACACCTGCCTTGTTGGAAGGCCTGGCCAATGAGACATTACATTTTTATGGAACATGACCCAAACCAGGCCAATGAAAATCAGTCCCAGGATTTTACTGAAACTATTGGAAAACAGGGCTTACTTTCACTGTTGTTGCTTAAATGAAAGATGGTAAAGCTGGAAGCTGCTGCTGTCCATCTTTACACCACAGAATTGAACAAACACAACAGAAAAGAGCACCCAGAGATTTGAGATAAACATATTGCCAGCAAGTTACTTGAGGATTTGGATCCAGCTATGCCAACCAGCATTCCCAGTCTCTTCAGTTACATGAACAAATAAATACCCCTTTGCCCTTAAGAGAAGTTGAGTTGAGTTTTTTGTTACTTGGAGCCCAGAGAACCCTGTCCAATAAATTTCCCTAGGAAATTTCGGTATTCCCTCCTCTACTTAAACAATGTTCTCTCAAACAACAGGGCTAGGGACCAAGAAACCTGAGTTCTGGTCCCAACTCTGCTTCTCTCCCTCTGCAGGACACTTGGCAAGTCAATTAATTTCTGGACACTCCAGTCTCCTCAACTAAAAAAACGAGACTAATAAAATATTCAGCCTCTATGTCGCAGGCTTGTTATCACTGCTATTGTACCAAGCCCTGAGATACAAGAAGATCCTCAAGTGGCCAAGAGACATTAATATCCAGAATGTGACAATGTGTATATTTGTGTCTGGACTGGATTAATGGTTTACTTGTGAGCACCTTCCTTGGGATTACAGCCCCCCAAAATTTCCACTCTTTCCATGAATTCTGGCCAGCTTTTTAAAAAATCCCGTCTTTGGGAGCAAAGAGCAAAACAGGGCTAGGAAGCTGTGTACAGCCCCTGGTACACATGTTGCCCCCTTTTCAACTTCCATTCCCACCCTGTGAATCTGCTGTGTTCAGGTCACTATCTATTTGCTCAAACATCCTAGTTTGTGGGGTCCTGCTAATTCCCCTTAGCACAAGATTGATTCCATTACCTAGAAACTATTTGAGGAAGCAACAGACTAAATCTTTGCCATGTATTTCTCTGGATAATTTTAGATTTCTTATGCAGGTGTTCACTCACTCCAGTGGTATCTGTCATCTCCGGGTGGCTTAGATTGCAAACATGATATTGACATAGACAGGGGGAAAAAGGATTAGCTCTTTCAACTTTCAGAATCATGCCCTTTATGAGGAATCTACTTGGTGAGGGAAATGCAGAAAACATTAAATTGAGGAAAGGTCAAATTGTCCTAAATAGATGACTGTTCAAAGTTTTCATGAAGGCCCGGGCAGCTCTTTCCTGAGACATTAGTCTCTTTTATGTACACAACGTGGAGAATTGGGAGGCTTGGGTTTCCTTATTAAGTCAGGAGTTTGTCAAATTTAGCTCCTCAGGGACTAGAATAAATTTACTTTCTTTCTTTTTCCCCAACCAAATTCCATAGTTCTTCCCCTCCCATATTTCACTGTTTGCCTGAGGAAGTGACTTTTCACCCACACTCCCCACTTCCTGAAGAGGTAACTATTTTTTTTATATTAGCCAACACCCACTGCTATAAGGGTGGTGGAAAGAAAGAGCATGGGGAGAACAGCCAGGAGTGCTTAAGGCCACGGTTAAGACTTAAAATAGGACCATGGCTGTAACGATGTAGACAGTGGATCTCTGCTGCTCTCAACGTGGGTAACGTTAGTGTCCTGGGAGAGCGTTTGGTGACTGTAAAAGTCTGTCCCAAGTTCATGTTTCTTGGCCCACTTGCAGCATTTCCTTTAAAGTCTTCTTACCTATAGGCTATTCCTCAACCCCGTGGCCTAGAAAGAGCATCCTTGTTACTTATCCAGGGAGGAAGGAGCAGATTTTACTATTCAAAGTTTCTGTGTGCTCAGGTATAAAGCAGAAATCATCCTCTAACTTAGGGATTTCTCACCTCACACACACACCTACCCCCAAAGCTGTGATAAATTGTCATTTAGCCACTTTCCTTGGAAACTAACTCTGCATTTGTGAGCACAGGGAAAACAAGCTGTACATGTGCCATGTGCAGGAAACAGAATATTTTCTGCACATGGCACAGCTACTTTTCCTACTGATTCACTAGCACATGGAAGAAAAGTTAGCCGTGAATAGACATCTCCAACAGAGTCCTGCTCCACCCTCTACCAACATGGTGGACTCACATGATCTCTCTGGATTTCCAATTTGGAGTTTGTTTGTTTCAACCTTATCCCCCACCAAGGAAGATGAGCTTCTTAGGAAGTAAGTCACCCTGTCATCCATCCTGGACTTCAATGTTGATTCCCAAATTGGGAACTAAATGTGAAGTTCAAACCAAACTAAAGTTAAAGTTAAAGGTCAAGTTTACCTATCTGCCTTTTGGCAGGGAGAATCCTACGGCCTGAAGGAGTAGGCCTCTATGTTAGTTTCACTGAGAAGTTTAGTTCCCACACGGAGGGAGAGTAAATGACCATGCTACCTACTTAAAAGTTACAATTTGGTATGTCAAAATTACATATACAAACGGAACCTAACAAACCTACAAACAAGAGCCAAAAAAAGCAACAAGCAGCTGACAGGAATAAAACCTTTTGTGGTGAATTTAAAAACATTTCACACTATTTTTCAGTTTTTACTTTTTGCTTTTATAACTTTTTAAGAACCAGTTTTCTAAGAGGGTTGATTTATCACTCTCCCTGGTAAAAGCCCATACCCCTAAATTAGTAAAAGAAATAAATAATAGAGTTTAAAATCTCATGGTTTCCAAGAAAAAAGGAGGCTCTAGCATGTGAAAAGGACCTGGACGTTTTGGGTACCTGTGGCTGTTTCCTCTGCAGGTAGCAGAAGGAGTCTTTTTATCTCATGTTACTTGTGCTTTGGGACATAAAATTGTTCCCAAGAGTGGAGATGGGCACCATCCTTCTAGGAGGCCTTGGTGGAAAAAACCATAGCAAATAAGTGCTCAGCAGGCTAGTGGCCCAGGAGATGCCAAATCTCCCATGGGGTGATTTGTTCAGAGAATCTAAATGACTGGTAAGTGCAAGAATTGTTTGAAACACCTGTTTTCTTTTTCTGGGGTACAGGGAGAGAGACTCAGTAGTGAATCCTCCCCAGTCTCACACAGCTCTAGTTTCGGTGTCTCTGGGAGCACCCATGGATTTTGTGAAGGTGTACAAAGGACAGGCTGGGATCTATGGCACTCAAAGGAAGCCTGATATCTTGCTATTTTAATCATGCCTCAACTATGCAGGAAGACAAGAGAAAAGAGTATAAGATTATTAAGGGAGTTTTGCCCATAGTTAATTAATCTATTAACATGTAAAGTTTTCTTTTCTATTTGAGCTAAGATACCAAGGATATGGGCATGCAGAAGACAGTGGATTTTTTAAAAAAAATAT
This sequence comes from Cabassous unicinctus, assembly GCA_029593785.1. Classification (NCBI taxonomy): domain Eukaryota; kingdom Metazoa; phylum Chordata; class Mammalia; order Cingulata; family Chlamyphoridae; genus Cabassous; species Cabassous unicinctus. The sequence goes on from JAQZBX010003898.1 coordinate 51,885, forward strand.
TGTTGCTCAACAAGGAAAAAGCCATGTGCTACTGTGAGAGAATAGCTCTTCTGGTCACAGACTGGGGCAAGCAGCAGCTGCTAGCATTGGGCTTATGTAAGGCACTGCTCTCGGCCCTGGAACCCCAGTGCCCAGTTTCCAGCCACAAGCCAAGGGGTCAGCATGCCAGGTGAATGAAATCCTGCCTTTGTTTGCCCCAGAGTCTCTTGCTTTGGGACGTTCCGTGCAACAGAAACCCAGACACACTTATTATACAGAAATCCGGGAGGGGAAGAGGAAGGAGGCTTGTAAGTGCCAAAGGCAGTGGCAAAAACTGAATAGGCGAGAACTTTCTCCCAGCCAACTCAGCAGAGTGTCCCAAAGTCTCAGAGATTCCACAGTCTATGAGGATGGGAGAAAGTATTTTATAAAAGCAATCCAACTACTGTAACACAGCACCCACATCAAACGTAGCGTTGTTTTCAAAAAAACTAAGTTATGTAAAGAGGATATTTTTAAGGGATTTTTAAAACATTTTAATGTAGGGTTTTAATTGTATGTATTAAGAAACCCAATTAAGAACTGTTGGTTCCCCACTAAACAGACAGACTGTATTGTCACAATGATGACATCATTTATCCCTAAAATTAATGAAAAGCCATAATTAAAATATTAGGTAATGTCCTGTAAATCACAAAATTCATTTTATTATAAAAGTAGCAAAAATTTAGAAAATAAAGGAAAATATTATAGTGTCACTCTAGTTTAGTCCAATGACTGTTATACTCAAAAAGAATTTTAAAAGTTTGATTGAGGTTAAGCTTCTCACACTTGATTTGTTTGTTCTTTATTGAATAAACATAATCTCAGGCCTGACTCCCAAGAAGGCTACAAGAGAAAAGAGATGCTTTACTGGGTTTGTGTGGGCACTCACACAAACATAAATATGAGAGAAGGCCACAGTGAAACCTAAATCCAGCAAACAATAATATATTGCATATTTATTGAAACCCTACTATGTGCCTAACACTGTATTATTATTCTTATTACTACAAGTCAAATAATACATAGTCCCTACCCGAAAATATAAAGTAAACAACATGATAATTTCATATTTTCATGACATCCCAGATGCCTGAAGTTGTACATCCTTGCATCAAGGTTGTAGTCTCACAGGACGTGGCAGAGTTTTAACATAGAAGTAAAAGAATAATGAGCCTTGAAAATCAGCAAGGCAGTCAATAATATTTATCCAGTAACTACCCCCATGCACAGCAGGGGCTTGGAAGTAAGCTGGTTAACAAGCCATTTCTGGCTCTCTACTCCATATGCAACAGCCTAAGTGCTGTGAGAAATAAAAGAGAAGGACATTGCAAAGTCCATGCTCTTGTAGAGTGTTCTTCTAGCCACAAAATCCACACATGGGAATTGACATGGGGGCGCTTACAAAGAAACATGGGAAATTGGCATGCTTCAAACTGATTTTAGAAATTATATTCAGACTACATAATAAAGGAACCATCTAATGGGCAGGATTAGTCAGAAGTCTTTGCCCAGAAAGAAAGGAGAGGTTGAGGGGCTTGTTCATTTCCTTTGGAAGTCATGTGCTTCACTTTATTTTTTCATTTCCAAGGTTCATGTATTTTTTAACTACAAAGTTAAAAATTTAATCTCTGAAAGCACTATTCTCTAACACACTGTTGGAGACTAGGCTCTCCATAAACACCCAGAGGGAAATCTTAAGTGAGTTAACAGTACTAGTGGGGCATTGGAGCGCCTCCCATGTAGTTCCAGAGTCACTCTTGAGGAGGCCTGTCTAACCATCAGTGGTTTCTGTCTTCCTGGAGCAGTCTGCAGAGGAGCTATACCTTCCTTTACAAAATAAGAAAGATAGAGCCACTCCCTAAATGTTGAGAGGAAAGACCAGCCAAGGGCAGGAGGGATTGCCAGAGGCAGGAGGTGCTGTGAGAGCACCAGCAAAAGGCCATAAGGACTCACTGCTCAGTTAAGACCTCCTGGCCTACTGATCCTAAGACAACTCTACCATGGAGGACACTGGCCCTGAAGTTTTGCAACCAAATGTCAGATTCCTCAGAATAGTCTCTCAGCCAATTTTTCTTTTGTTTGTTTATTTGTTTTTACAAGATGCACAAAAAAAAACACTCCCATGAGCATATACATGCTATGGCATTCCAACTGTAACTACATTTCTTTCTCTCACGTAAAAGAACACTTCAGATTATAAATGATTATAAATTTTATTGTACACACACAGTTGAGCTTGCCCTAATTAAAATATTTTACTTAATTAAAATTTTACTTGAAATTAGTTTTCAGAGACATCAAGCAAACTGCATTATTACGTATAAGTTCATAGTAGGTAAAATGAGATACAGTTGTTAAATTATTCTAAATTTTTAATAATAGGTATTCAATTATATAGAAAAAATAACACATCACCTTTACATATGAAAATTTGGTTCTGCAAAAATAAGCTTGGCAAAAAATTCAGAATTCATTTATATTTATTAAAATAGGAAGAATATTAACCTTATCACTTCTGAAAAGTATAATGTTTTTAAAACACTAAAAGCCAGTAACTATTGAAGTAGAAGGGAGAGAGAAATACATTGACAGAATATTTGCATTTTCTCCATCCCAGACCTCTAAAAAAATCACATGCACCATTGTTTCCAGCTTAGCTTGTTTAACTCCAAAATTCTGATTTCTCTTCATTAATTTGAAATATTTCCAATAAGGGGTGTATTGGTGATGTTTTGTTTTCTTCTACTCTGATAAGAAATGCAATTCTATTCCTTGTATGTATTTCCACTTTCTCTTTCAGACTTTCTCTCATTTATATTTTTAAAAGTGAATTATTCACAATCCTTGGTACTTTGTCCATTAGCAATTACAGTTTGCTAATACCTCATAAATAACAGCAGCACACTAAGAACCACTGTTTTAGAGTACTGGGCTCCTTAGTCCTGTCCTTAAGGGCAGATAGCCAGAAGAAAAGGGCAGCCTTGAAAAGCAAGTCAAAAGACAGCTTAGGCTAGCCTGGTGAAGAAGCTAGGAAAATATAGATGAGTCTAATGCCCAGAAACCAAGGGCAAGTAATATATAGAAGTATCATATATTTTCCAAATTATGTAAAAGAGAATTGACACCCTTTCAGCAAGACAATGCAATGGCTGGTATATGTGTATGTGCAAAGAGATGGAAAGCAATGTAAGGTGATAGAGTAGCACCATGATCTAGGTAGAAAGTTGTACATAGGAAATACAAAGGAAATTAATGTTAAATTGGGTACTTCTACAGCAATACCTAGATATATGACCTCAACAGAAGAAGATTAAAAATATGGAGGGAAAGAGAATCAGCATGAAACAAAGACAGCCAGATTGTTACTGAACATCTGTTTCTAGGAGTTCAACAATTCCTTTGTAAAGAGGTATCAGTTATTCAATGAAAATCACACTGTAATTCTCATTCCAATTAGTTACATAGGGGTTTACAGTAAGTGATTGTATTTTAAAAATACAGTACAAGATTTCCTTAACACATCTAAATTAAATATTTTATTCCTAATGTCTTCATATTCAAAGATGAGAAAACAGAAACTCTTGAATTTAGGTGAGCCTAACTATCTGAGAAATATATCCCCATGTGTTCAACCAGATGGCCAACACAGATTTCAAGGCAGTGCAGAGAGCTTTTCTTCTTATGTCTTGGTTTGAGCAAAGAACTAGGTATGAACAAAGACTTTCTGCCTTCCCTAAACAGGGGAATTCCAACACCACAGGAATAATTAGGCTGATTAGTTTCTTCTGCTTTGCATGGATAATTTTTCTTTTGACCTCAGAGTGAAAACCGCAAGCCAGAAGAAGAAAAGGAGGAATGTTTATTAGACACTCCAAAGCCAATCTCCTGAATGCCCTTTGTTTTTTTTTGTTTGTTTGTTTGTTTCCTTTTTTGTCTTTTTGTTTCTTTTGTTTGTTTTTTAATTAGAGAAGTTGTGGGTTTACAGAAAAATCATGCAGAAAACCCAGGGTTGCCATATACCACCCTATTAGTAATACCTTGCATTGGTATAGTTCATTTGTTTCAATTGATGAATTGTACTATTAACTATAGTCCATGGTTTAACTTATGGTTCACTGTGTTGTGCAGTTCCATGGATTTTTAAAAATATTTTTAATCCAGTAATATATATACAATGTGAAATTTCCCCTTTAACCACACTCAAATATGTATTTCAGTGTTGTTAATTACGTTCACTATGTTGTGCTGCCATCACTACCATCCATTACCAAAACATTTCCAACGTCCAAATAGATACTATACGTTTTAAGTCCTAACTCCCTAATTCCTACACCCAGCCTGTCCCCTGGTAACTTATATTTTAGATTCTGACTCTGTTTCTTTACTTGCTCTAATTATTTCATGTCAGTGAGATCATACAATATTTGTTCTTTTGTGTCTGGTTTTTTTCACTCAACATGATGTCATCAAGGTTGATTCATGTTGTCACATGTATCAGAACTTCATTCTGTTTTGTGGCTCAATATTATTCCATTGTGTGAATATTCACATTTTTTAACCCATTATTGGTTGTTGGACACTTGGGTTGCATCCATCTTTTGGCAATTGTGAATAATGTCACTATGAATATGGTGTGCAAATATCTGTTCTAGTTCCTGCTTTCAATTCTTGTGGATATATACCTAGAAGTGAGATTGCCAGGTTTCTGATAATTCTATACCATAGAAGAACTGTGCAGTCTTCCACAGGGACAGCACCATTTTACATTCCTCATCAAAAATGATTGAGGGAGAAGGTGGCAAGATGGCATCAGTTTAAGTGGGCACTCACCATCTCTCTCACACACACACAAAAAAAATGGCTAAGAGGGGGCAAGATCCTGTCCAGTGAGATGTTTTGAGAACCCACAGAGCAGGAAGCTTCAGGGCATCGATCTGGAGGGAGCTGGACAAAGAGATAAAGAGCTCAAGGTAAATCCATGAGTTTCTCAACCCTGTGGCTGGAAATGGTGGGCAGCTACACCCCACCTTCAAAGCAAAAAGCTGCAGGGAGCCCGGACTCCTGCCAGCCACCAAATGGGAAGGAGCATTCTCTGGTAGTGGGAGGATTCTGGCAAAGGGTGGAGAGGGGTTTCCTCTCTGTGAGTTTGGTTGCCTGGACCCCCTTTGAGCTTTGGAGAGCATACCAGCTAGCATGTGGTGGTACCAGGAAGAGGGGAGAGGTGAACCTGCTCAGGCAGCCTGATTTACCTAACTGCCTGGGATAGAGAAACTTGGGATGTGAGAGGGCAGAGTCAGGCAAATGACTAGTCCAGTGCTGAAAACTATCAAAATTCCAACTCCCCTAAGGGAGGTGGGCAGTAGAAAGTACTTAATAAGCTTACAAGAGCCTATTTAGGGTCCCCTGGGAGGAGGGGGTGGTCTGGAAGAGGATTGAGAGTCATTTTTCTGCAGTGGGTTTGGTCACCAGGGTCCTATTTGGATTTCAGAAGGAACTCAACCTGACCAGGAGAGGTAAGGGCTGATCAGCTCACACAGGCTATTGTGTCCTGCTTCCCTGGGAGAGAAAGCAATAAGAATAGAAAGGGGGCAGGATCAGCAGGAATCTAACCAATGCAAAGAGCCAAACTTGCCCAAGGGAAAGTGACTGTATAGCTTTCTGAAGCGCTAACTGACCCAACAAGAAAGTTTAGTTCACTGGAGGAGTTTTTGCCTTGAATATACGAGGTCCCTAGTTCGATTCCTGGCTTCTCTTAGAGTATAATCCACCGGGATATCAAACATCCAGCTGATACTTTAGCACAGGGAAAACGCAGATGTTATTTTTGTATTAGCTTCTCTTGGGTCTCTTATTTTTCCTTAAAGAAAAAAAAAAATGTTGCTTTTAAAAAATTTAACTTAGTTTACTTGCTATAACCTGCTTCAAAACCTGCAGGGGGCAGGTTTCAGGGTAATTGATTGATGAACACTGGCAGCCTTAGAAGCTCCTCAGGGTCCTAAGAGGGAAGGCTGTTTGTCCTTAGTTTTTGTTTGAGTGCTTGCTTTGTGTTTGTTTGTGTTTGTTTTTCTTTTCTCTTTCTTCCCTCTCCTTCCCTCCACCTCTTTTTTTTAAAAAAATTAGGTGCTGCTGGCTTGTTTCTTGTTTGCTGTTTCCTCTTCTTTGGTTTTCCCTTTTCTGTGTATACTGAATTGATCTACCAACACTATCTCTGTTCCTTCCTTCATCTTTCTATCTTCTGCTTTCTGTTGTTCTTACATTCCACCTCTCTTTGTTTAGTCCTCAGTTTTTCTGGTTTTTATTTCTATCTCATCTGTCTTTCTTTTGTTAACTTCTTGTCTTTTTGTCTTCTTTTCTCTTTCCCTGTCTCCTCATCAGTATGGCTTTTTAATTCATTCTACATATTTTTCTCTATTCAGTTTCCCATTTCATTGTTTGTACTCCACTTTTTTTTCTTATTACTTTACACTGCTTACACGAGTTAATTATTCACTTTCCTAGATCTTATATCATTCCTCTTCTAACTTTTACTATTATTATTACTATTATCCTTTTTCCTTTTCTTACATCTTTCGTTTTCTCCTACTCTTTTTCTTTCAAGGGAACATAGACAACAGCAAAGATATAGAATAAGAGGAACAAAGTGTCAAAGAGAAAACTTACACACAAAAAACAGCAACTAAATAAAACCCTAGAGAAGAGAAAGAAATGAATAAACTGAATAAACCCATCAAGATAAAAAAATGACCAGACGGCAACAAAAAACTACAAACCATATTAAGAAACAGGAAGACAGGGCCAAGTCCAATGAACAAACTAAAAACCAGGAGGAGATGCAGAACATCGAACAACTAATCAAAGCTGTCCAAACAAATATCATAGACCAACTTAATGAAGTGAAGGAAGAGATTAAGGATATTCAGAAGACACTGGGAGAATACACTGAAGAAATTGTAAACATACATAAAAGGATAATGGATATGATGGTGATGAATGGCACAATTCAAGAAATCAAAAATACACTGGAAACACACAACAGCAGATTTGAACAGGCAGGGGAAAGAATTAGCAATGTGGAAGACAGTACATCTGAAATCAAACAGATAGTAGAACAGATAGACAAAAAGATAGAAAAAATCCAGCAAGGACTTAGGGATCTGAACAACAACACAGAATGCACAAACATATGCATTTTAGGCATCCCAGTGGGAGAAAAGAAGGGAAAGGGGACAGAAAGAGTGTTGGAGGAAATAATGTCTGAAAACTTCTGAACCATATTGAGGAAGATGGATGTACACGTCCAGGAAGCACAGTGCACCCCCAAACAGTATAAATCCTAACAGGCCTACTCCAAGACATATGCTTGTCAAACTGTCCAATGATCAAGACAAAGAGAAAATACTGAAAGCAGCAAGAGAAAAGAAAACCATTGCATACAAGCGACACTCAATAAGATTAAGTGCTTAAAAAAAAAAAAAAGATTAAGTGTTGATTTCTCATCTGAAACCACAGAGGCAAGAAGGCAGTGGTATGACATAGTTCAGGTACAAAAAGAAAAAAACTTCCAGCCAAGAATTCTCTATCCAGCAAAGCTGGTATTCAAAAATGATGGAGAGTTCAAAATATTCACAGATAAACAGAAATTAAGAGTATGCCAATAATAAACCTGCCCTCCAAGAAATACTAAAAGGAGTTTTGCAGATTGAAAGGAAAAAAACAGGAGAGGGAGAGTTGGAGGAGAACATAAGAAAAACTAAAAAGACAAAAAGAGAAATAACCACAACATATGACATATATAAACCCAAAAGAAAATATGGCTAACATTAGTAATTCCTTGAGGGTAATAACACTGAATGTTAATGGATTAAACTCACCAGTCAAGTGACACAGATTGGCAGAATGGATAAGGAAATATGACCCATCTATATGATGTCTACAAGAAATCCACCATAGATCCAGGGATTCAAGAAGGCTGAAAGTGAATGGCTGGAAAACAATCTTACAAGCAAACAATAAACAAAAAAGGGCGGAAGCAGCTATACTAATATCGGACAAAATAGACTTTAAAAGCAAAACTATTGTAAGAGACAAAGACAGACACTATATATTAGTAAAAGGGGTAATCTTTCAAGGAGAAAGAACAATCATAAACATTTATTCACCTAACCAGGATGCCTCAAAATACATGAGGCAAACACTGGAAAAACTGAGTGGAGAAATAGATGATTCTACAATTATAGTGGGGGACTTTAATACACAGTTATCACCATTAGACAAAACATCTTGACAGAGAATCAATAAAGAAGCAAAGACTTTGAATAATACATTAGGGGATCTGGACTTAATAGACATATAGAACACTACACCCAAATACAGCGGGATGTACATTCTTCTCGAGTGCACATAGATCATTCTCCAAGATAGACTACATGCTAGGCCACAGAAAAATTCTCAATGAATCCAGAAAGATTGTAATTATACAAAGTAATTTCTCTGACCACAGTGGAATGAAGCTGGAAATCAGTAAGGGCCAGAGAACCAGATTAGGCACATAGATATGGAAGTTAAACAACACACTTTTAGACAATAAGTGGGCAAAGGAGGAAATCTCAAAAGAAATCAGTAACTACCTTAAAATGAATGAAAATGACAACACAACATATCAAAACCTATGGGATGCAGAAAAAGTGGTACTGAGAGGGAAATTCATAGCCATAAATGCATATATCAAAAAAGAAGATAGAGCTAAGATCGAAGACCTAAGTGCACACCTGGAGGAATTAGAAAAAGAACAACAAACTAACCCCAAAGGAAGTAGAAAGAAGGAAATAAAGATTAGAGCGAACTAAATGAAATTGAAAATTAGAAAACACTAGAAAAAATAAACAAAACCAAAAGCTGGTACTTCAAGAAGATCAATAAAATTGACAAACCCTTAACTAGACTAACAAAGAAAAAAAGAGAGAAGATGCAAATACACAAAATAAGAAATGAGTAAAGGGATATCTCCATTGACACCACAGAAATAAAAAGTATCATAAGAAGATACTTTGAAAAATTATATGCCAACCATAAGGATAATTTAGAGGAAATGGACAAATTCCTGGAAACACACAAGCAGCCTACATTGATGAAAGAAGAAATTGATGAACTCAAAAGACCAATCACAAGTAAAGAGATAGAATCTGTCATCAAAAATCTCCCAGCTAAGAAAAGCCCAGTACCAGACAGCTTCACAGGTGAATTGTACCAACCATTCCAGAAAGAACTAACATCAATCCTGCTTAAACTTTTCCAGAAAATAGATGTAGAAGGAACATTGCCTAACTCATTCTATGATGCCAACATTACTGTAATACCAAAGCCAAATAAAGACACCACAAGAAAGGAAAATTACAGACCAATCTCTCTAATGAATCTAGATGCTAAAATCCTTAATAAAATACTTGTGAATCATGTTCAACAACACATCAAATGAATTATACACCATGACCACGTGGGTTTCATCCTGGTTATACAAGGATGGTTCAACAGAAGAAAATCAATCAATGTAATATTCCACATAAACAGATCAAAAGAAAAAGAATCACATGATCATTTCTATAGATGCAGAAAAAGCATTTGACAAAATACAGCACCCTTTTCTGATTAAAAAAACTGCAAAAGATAGGAATAGAAGGAAACTTTCTGAACATGATAAAGGGTATATATGAAAAAGGAAACTTTCTGAACATGATAAAGAGTATATATGATAAAGGGTATATATATATATATATATATATATATACAATTGTGAAACCCTAAAAGCTTTCCCTCTAAGATCAGGAACTAGACAAGGATGCCCACTATCACCACTCCTATTTAACATTGTGTTAGAAGTACTTGCCTGAGCACTGAGGCAAGAAAAAGATATAAAAGGCAACAAAATTGGAAAGGAAAAAGTAAAAATTTCACTATTTGCAGACGACATGATCCTATACATAGAAAGCCCTGAGAAATCTACAGCAAAGCTTTAGAAATTATAAGTAAGTTCAGTAAAGTCGCAGGTTATAAGATCAATGTGCAAAATCAGTAGCATTTTGGTACACCAATAATGAGCAATCTGAGGAGGAAATCAAGAAAAAAATACCATTTACAATAGTAACTAAAGGAATCAAATACCTAGGAATAAATTTAACTAAAGATGTAAATGACTTATACACAGAAAACTACACAGCACTGTTAAAGGAAATCAGAGAAGACTTAAATAAATGGAAGAATATTCCCTGTTCATGATAGGAAGACTAAATATCATTAAGATGTCTATTCTACCCAAACTGATCTATGGATTTAATGCAATTTCAATAAAAATCAACACAGCATTTTTTTCACTGAATTGGGAAAGCTAACTATGAAATGTATTTGGAAAGGCAAGAGGCCCCAAAGAGCCAAAGACATATTGAAAAAGAAAAACGAAATCAGAGGAATCACACTACTTGACTTTAAAATATACTACAAAGCTACAATGGTCAAAACTGCATGGTATTGGCACAAGGATAGACATACTGACTGTATTAGTCAGCCAAAGGGGTGCTAATGTGAAATACCAAAAATGGGTTGGTCTTTTTAAAGGGTATTTATTTGGGATAGAAGTCCACAGTTACCAGGCCATAAAGCGTAAGTTTCTTCCCTCACCAAAACCCATTGTCATGTGTCGGAGCAAGACAGCTGCCAACATTTGCCCAGGGTTCAGGGTTCTTGGGTTCCTCTCTTCCCAGGGCAGTGTTTCTCTCCGGGCTTAGCTCCTGTTTCCTCCACAAGGTCAGCTGTAGGCAATCAGGTGAACAGTTCGCTTCTCTTCTCCTGGGGCCTTCTTTCCAACATCAAAGCTGCTTCTCAAAGGCTGCTTTTGCCATGCCTTTTATATTTGATTCCCCACCCACCAAGGGGTGGGGCTCAACACCCTAATCATAACCTAATCATGTCCAGATTAACAGATCAGTTTACAAGCATGATCCAATTATATTTTTG
>JAQZBX010003899.1:0-51392 GCA_029593785.1 Cabassous unicinctus
TTTTTTTTTTTTTTAAATCTTTTCCTTGCGATTCGTTCTTCTCAGGGCCACCCACTAACCAGCTAAACAGGTCGCTGAGCCTAAAGGTCAGTGCTAGCCTTGGCGGTCAACACCCTGATGCGGGCAGAGTTGCAGGTCTTGCAGAGGATGTGTCCATCCAAGGGATAGCAGCCTTGGTTATCACCTTCAGACAGGAGACCACCACAGTCCTAGAAAAAACGAAGACAGACGGAAACTACGTAAGTGAAACTGCAAATGACATATATGGAGATCAAATTCCTTAGCTTTCTATTCAAGGCCCTGCATAATGTGGCCTCTTACCACATTTTCTGCTTCATATACCCGCCTCCCTTCTTTCCTTCAATACATAAACATATCTTGAATTAAACTGAATTAAAGATTGGAGGCATAAACTGACCTTTCTAAGTTCACTTAAGATGAAATACAGATACAGGAAGAGAAAACCCCAAGGCTCTAGGTTCCCAAGTAGTGGTTTTGCCCCACCCTCCTCCTGAAACTACAGCAGTGACAAGAGAAAATACAAAAATAGGCCCCTAACCACTAGCGCATCTTTACCCTTTATCGTTAGTGTAAGGCTCTCTTAAAGGGAATTCACCGGTGTAGGAATGAAATTTCTTGGCCATTTCTGAGCAAAAGCAAAGCTGTACAATGATTCTTGTCAAGTAGAAGAGCCACCAGTGGGCACCTTCACTCCAATTGCTAGTAAGAAAATAAAACCCTACAATTTGTGGGAAGAAATTTGTTCTACTTCTAAAGGGGCGAGCACGGTGTAGAGAATGAGTGCTGGACTGGAAGTCGGGACCTCTGGCATCACCTCTAGTTCTGCTATTGCCTTTGGGACTTCAGGCTAGGCCCGTTGCCACTCTGAAAATGACTCCTGTATTTTCTACCTTGCCAAGCTATTGGGAGGATCAAAGAGGATAATGAATATGGAACTGAAGCACTGCAAAGTGCTGTGTAACTCTAAAGCATTATATTACCATTGGTAGCCCCTCTGAGGGTCCTTTTCAGAGTGTGTTATATAACAAATGCCGGACCTTACTTTTGGGAGAAAATGGAAGTTTCTTTGGAAAATAAAAATGAAGTACTTGATCTAGCAGCATCTGCTCCTGCTAACTTGGTAGAAACTCTAAAAGGCCGCAGCTGCTGCATGCCTCCCCTCTGCTGTACAACACAGCAGCAAGGAGGTCAATGGGGCTCGTGTCTGTATTTGACAAATAATGAAATTTAAGGGCCTGAAAGGGCAGCTCCCAAAACACGACGGCAGCGGCTGCAGCAGCAATGGCAGCAACAGTTATATTCCCCAGGAAGTCTGCATTTATCAAAGAAGGAGCCAGAGGATATTTTGCAGCTCTAGGGGCATTAGGGAAACTAAGCAATGGAACTCAACTAAATATTTTCATTGCAAAAAAGTAAGACGGTCACTTCATAAATGATGTGGTTTTAAGCATTTAATGAGCTAACGCCTACAGTCACCTGGATAACTTTAAGAACACAGAGTAGACCACAGCCTGGGAACCATCAACCCCGTGAATCTCAGAGCTGAAAGGAGCCAGCAGGGGTAGCCAGTACAACCTCCTGGTTTTATAAATGAGGAAAGTGAGGAGTGGGGGGCGGGGGGGGAGGTTTAGTGATTTGTCCAATGTTATGTAGAGAGTCAGTGGCAGGACTAGAACCCCCATTTGCTGTCTTCTAATTCAGTGTTCTTCTCATTCAACAATATTGTTTCTAAAAAAAAAAACACTCTCAACATTTTAAACCAAACTTATTGTGTATTGCTACCATTTAATCTGGGAGGAGAAAAGACATTTGATGCAAATTTCTCCGCCTCCCAACACACACACACACATTCACCCTTTAAAAGTCAAAGCCTATTGTCAAGAGTATAAGGAATGCTGGGAAGCCTTTCTTCTTTGAGTCTCAGTTTCCCCATCAGTAAAATGATCTCTATAGTATCTCCTGGCTCTTCTGATTCAGGGTAATTTTGGAGGTGATGGCTAGGCAGGGATGTTCCTCTTTACTTCCCATTCATAAAACCTGGATAAAAGTTGGTAGTTATTATCTTTCCTCATTTTATGGCCAGAGAGAGGCATGCAACTGGGCTCTAGGGTAAAATGAAGTGCCATGTGTCAAGCAGGTGTCAGTTATAGCAAAGGACGTGCCTGGAGGGAATGCAGTCCCAGCGGGCCTAGGCTCGGCCCTCACAGCACCACCAGCCTGTGTCCAGGGAAGATCTAGTTGGACCAGGAGAACCAATCTCATGGGATGTGAAATAGAACATTTTTATTATTGCTCACACATGGAAGAGAGGACTGAAAACTGCTTTACTCAAAAAAGCTAGAAGAAAACAATAAAATTACTTCAAAGGAGGGGGTCTGAGTAACTTGGAGAACCAGGATAAGAAAGTGTTTTAAAATCATTTTACTTTCAGAATATGGTGCCCTTTAATTCACAAATTATAGATAGAAAGACTTCCTGCCTTTTGCTGCATTAATGGATATATATCCCTTAGGCTTCTGCTGACATCCTGTTAGAAACCTTCCTTTTCACTCCCAACCTGGATTCCAGCTCTCTTTTACGTATTTCCATTGCACTTGGCACGTAACTGTCCCATAGCCCTTAGCAGTCATCTGACCTCTCATTTTAAGTACTCAGTCAATGCTTGACAAATAAATGAATCTCCATGACTTCGCAGAGGAAGTTTCAACTCCTCTGAGATGAATGAATTCTCAGCCTTCTCAATGGTGACAATGGCATCTCTGCCCCATAAGTGTAGCTAGTTGTAGTATCAGTATCGGTAGTTAGTTTTAGGATAATAAAAATAATGCCATTTCCCACAAATTTAACGCTTTGCAATTTACAATGTCCTTTATGACATTGTGTGTGTTTTAGTATCACAGTGACATCTGGGGGAATTAAAAACTTGAGTCCTTTTTACAGATGGGGAAATTGAGACTGGGACAGGTAGAGTGACATACCCGGTGCCACCTGCATTTACATGCCAGTGTCGGAACTAAAACATGAGCCCTGTGAACACAGGTACCAGGGTCTGTCCCAGATGAATTGCTACATTTAATAAAATCCAGCTCTCAGGAGACTGTCAATGCCTGGGGGTGCTGCCCACACACCTCACACCGGTAGCAGTGAACATGGAAATCACGATCCAGAGCCACAATACGGACGGTCTCCTCCTGGCCTGGGGCTGGCATGATAGGCTCCTTGCACACAGAACATCGAGGTGCAAATTTTCTGAAAACAGAGAGAATAGTAATGGTTAGATACTGAACATAAACACAGTCATGAGGCACAGAGGTTAAAAAGAAGAAGTGGAAGGCGACACCTGGCCTGCCACTCCGGTGACCTTGAGCAAGTCGCTCTTTTTCTCTGCGTCTGCTTCCTCATCTGTAAAACGAGGGACTTAGACTTGGTGACTGCTGAGGTACTTTTATATCCAAAATATCATGATTGGGGTGCATGTGTGTGAACTGCTTATGCATGAAAAACTTCTAAGTGCTATTTACCACACAGTAGGTTCTGAATACAGTAGGTTCTGAGCTGGTGCTATGCTGAGCAGTGGGGAGAACAAAGGTCCTGGCTAGCTCCTCCTTGTTTCTGACTCTTGTTTCCAGAACTTTTCTACACGTGCCCAAGACCCTACCCAAATATCCCAGTATTGGTATCTTTGCCTTGTTCCCACTCATTAGAACCTCTTTCTTGGAAGCGTGTCTTGAATTCTAGGAAATGACACAAGAATACTCAAGTATATAGCTTTTCAGAGGCTAGTGAGTTTATTTATACATGACACCAAAACTTAAATGACCAAGTCTGCATTTCTTCCCTTTTGGTTGTGATAAACTTTTGATTGCAAAGAAAAAATTAAAAGGCTGTCAAATTTTTAATTCTTTAAAGGGTTTTAGCATGTCCAAAGTATATGTATATATGATGACGTATATATGTGCATTTTCATACATACAAGTTGTTGAGGCTAAGTCTTGGTGAAGAATTTCTACATTTCTTAACTGCTTAATATTTCTTAATATGACTGATAGTCCTTAACATTTTTTCTCCTCCTAATAGATTAATAGGCCGCAAAAATAGCTTGGGTATCCATCTGTATCTTTTGGAAATTAGGGTGACATTTGTGAAGGTGTGAAATGAGACATGATTTGAAATGGACATGGATAAGAACTGAAGAGATTACCAATAAAAAAACACAAAACAAAACAAAAAAAACTGTGCAACTCAGTTTTTCTCATGGTAATGTTTTTAAGACTAACAACATTAAAATTTATCTATTTGTAGTAAGAGTTAAAAAGAAATAATGATAGTAATCTAATACTTTGTAGAGCACTTTATGGTTGTCAAAGCATTTTTACATACATTATACTCTAAATGTACATATTAATTTCCCTGGCAGCACCCAAAAGGCATCTGTATGGCTGCAATCTAAATAAATATGAATTAAGTAGCAGATCAATTGATTGCTATGAAAGAAAAATTAAAAGAATCATGGTACAACTGCAGCAGTAATCAGAGCTGTTATAATTCATATTTTATGCAAGGAGTTTATACTCAGTGGCAAAAAAAATTGCTTTGACTATCTGATTATTTTTGAATCTGGGTCATCAGTAGTAAAATGAACAGGCTTCTAGGATCAACTGCAAAATACTCTTCCCCAGAACCCACTGGGACTGTAAACTCTATCAAGTCAGAACTATGTCTTACCTATCATTGTATCCATGAATCTTCCTTAATTTCCCCAAGTAGAATTACTTGCTCCTCTGGATAAATTTCTTTTCACTGAATCTGTCTATTTTAGTAGTACTTATTTGTCTATCTGTCGGGACCACAAAACTGTGAATTCCCAAAGAATAGGATTTAGCTCTATCTCTAAGTCTCCTGAAACAACCACTGTGACTGGTACAGAGAGGGGAACCTCAGGCTATAGCCAATGAAGTGACGCATTTGCAGTATTTCTCTATAAAAAAACCTGACTTGGGTCTTTATGTTCAATCTCATGGTCCTTCCTCTTTTGGAAAGGCATAAACTGTAATCTTGTCATGACTTTTTCCTACCCCTACCCTTATTTTCATGATGGGAAAAGTAAAGTGAAGAGACAGGAGGTGGTTTCCATACCCCACAGTGTCCCTCAGTTGGCAATGTGAGGAGGGTTCAAAATCCAAGGTGGTTTCTCTCAAGGCTTAGCTCATTGAGTGAACAATAGCAATAAAAATAAATCTGATGAAAAGAATTTTGGTGATTAAAATAGCTACCATTTATTGGGGAGTTATTATGTGCCATACCCTGTTAAGCACTCTATACACTTGACCTGATTTTCTACTGACAGCAACCTTATAAGGAGTACTTTGATCATTTCTACTTTACAGCTGAGGGCACTAAGGCCTTGAGAGAGATACCCTTAAGTTTTGTATCCTGGCACGTTCCTAGCAATCAATAAATGGGTGCTGATTAAACAGATAAATGGATGAGTGAAATATCCCAGCTAAGAAAGCATAGACATTAGAATAAAGGCTTAACACACTAAAAGGGTCAGTTACATTAATCCGTTCTTCTGGATTTCACTGTGTCACGGCTGAGAATACAAAAATAAACAAGAATTGCAACAGACAGACTAATGAGAGAGAGTCTATATATTTCTGCATTTGTTCTATTAATTTATATATACATAACCTGTCTTATTGCAAAAAATTATGTAATGTACAATTATATTTATACACATATATTCATATATCATACAAGTTCATTTATATGTACATATGTGTGTATATGTATATATATATATAAATATAAATGAACTTATTTTATTACTAGTCAGACTATGGCAAGTGCTATCTGTAGAAGATTTACAAAACTCTATAAAACACAGGCAGAAGAAGCAAATTCAACATGGGGATAGGGAGAGGTTGGGATCAGAGAAGTCTTCTTAGAGGAGATGGTATTGGAATTGGACCTTGAAAGATGGACCTTTAGGTGAAGTGGGAAACTATGTGTATGTGTGTGTTTGTATGTTAGGGGTAGGGGTGGTGGTGAAATAGAGTCAGTTGGCCAGGGAACTGAGTTTTCAGGGGTCATCTGAAATGATATCCTGGAAAGTCTTCATGCCTAATAGGCTGGAGGATGTGAGCAAACACTGATCAAAGGTGACTGTGTAGAAGATGGCCCTTAGCAAGGCCTTGGAGATGGTATTTCAGAACCTTGTTACTCAAAGTGCAGTATAAGGCCCTCTAGGGACTCGTCAGAAATATAGAATCTCAGGCCCCATCTCAGACCTACTGAATTAGAATCTGCAGTTTAACAAAATCCATAGGTGAATTGTAGCTACATTAAAGTTTGAGAATTACTGGTTTAGAAGACAGGATACTAAATAGGCAACAGAAATCCCTTCTGATGGGTCTCCTGTATCTCAACATAACCTCCACTTCCAAGCTGCTCCAGTTACAGCAAAACAAGTCTTCCTTGAACGGAGATTCCTTTTCTAACTCTGTGCCTTTGCTTTGTGCATGAGTTGTTCCTTCTGCCAGGAATCACCTTGTTTTCCACTTAAATCATTCCTGGAATTCTGCTTCCATGAAGCCTTCCATTATCCCACAGTGTTGGGGTGAGCTATCTCATGGTGTTTGTGCTTTCCTCACATCATGGTTATGTCTGCACTTATTTCCTCCCTTGATGATGGGGCTTTCTCTCTCTCTGTGTATCTATCCAATTTCTATCTATGCAATTTCCATCAATGTATTTCTAGCTCTGCATCTCTTCCCTTCAGCACTTAGCACAGTAATTGGCACACAGAGGATGCTTTGTAAATGTGAGTTGAACTGAATTGAAATAGATTTCCTAAATGCCCACAAAGATGAGACCCATTCAGAAGGACCAAGAATAAGAGCCCCCAGTACTCAGTCTGGAGAAAGAGGCTGTATTCCCCTACTTAAACTCTCCTTGGCCTTACAATGCCCATCCTTGTGCTGGACTTTTAGCTCCTTTGTGTTCTAGTACTTTCAAGGCCTGGATACAGGATTCTGTAAATTTTCTCTTATTTTCTTTTAGGAAATAGGGCAAAGATCAAAAAGCTTCTCTCCGTACCTACCTGCCAATCTCGCTGGCATCATTATTAAAAAAAAAAAAAAAGTTTTAATATGCCATTGAACTAGTGGGGGGGAGGGGGAGATAACTGGGGTTTGAGATTTTCTTTCTCTTTTAGTTGCTCTAGTTTGTCTTTTTGGAGCTTTCAGACACACACACTTATGTCCCAGTTGCAAATCTCCAATTATGTTCCCCACCCCTAGAAATGAAAGCTAATGGCATATAAACTTACATTTGTCAGAATTGATTTCCTGTTTTAATTGAGTGGTGTAATATAGCAGTCTTTTCCAACAACAGAAACATGTGTGCTCTGATTATATCTATCAGTCATTCTTGGATTAGGTCTAAGAAAGGAGAGAATCAGTGACAGAAACACATTCCCCATTGGTATCTTTTCACTTCCCTTAAATAGATGCAGGTTTTTTTTTTCAATGTGTAATTACAAGCTAAAAATATCAATAACATGAAGTACAATTTATGCTGTGACTGCCCTTTAAAAGTGAGCCCTTCTTTGTCTAAGTCAGGTTGAAAATTTCTGCCTCTGGAGTTTTCTTAAATTCATTCAGCATCACGTCTTTTGGTGAGTATTTTCACTCTCTTTGCTACTTGGAAAGTGGTCAGGAAATTCATTTTTAGAGTATGAGTCTCAGGTCTCCAAACTGCTTATTGCAAATACCTCCTGGTTGTTGACAATCAACAGAGTGAAGACTGCACATTTGGGTGCAGTAGGATATATACCTAAAGTGGTGAGAAATAGAGCTTCATCTCTTTGGCCTCCACAGACTATCCTCAAAGCCGCTGCCCAGAAACCAGAAACCTTTGTATCTACCGTTTACAAATGACATCTGCAGCTTTTATATAGTTCTTAAACAACAACAAAAAATAAAGGAAGGGTGATCAACCAATTAACCAGCTAACTAACTGGCCAAATAAAAATAAGCAAAACAGTAAGCAATAAAATTTTCATGAAAATCTCAGCTCTATGTAGGGAAAAGACCTACATGTGAGAGAAATGAGAAAGTTGAGACATATTTTTCCAGGCCTGTCAGTAAGTGGTCTTGACCTGGATACTCTCTTTTTCTAATACTCCTTAAAAGGTTGTACAATACTGGATTAATTTACTTCCTTAAAAAAATATCCTGAAGAAGAGAAGACCTGGATGGGGAAAGAAGTTAGGGAAGGTTGTGAATATGTTGACGATGGCATGAAATTGCCTTTGAATGTGTAAGAGACATGCAATAGTAAAAGGAACTGAATTGTCCTCTGTGTCTGCCCCCCTCCCCCATAACCTCCCATTCATGGAATGACAGAGAGACAGAGTCATATCTAGAGACAGCCCTAAGCTGTCATAGCAGGAGGAGCTCAGAACAGGATCTGGTCTAATGACAAAACTGGAGAGCTCAGAGAAGTTGAATGATTTGATCAACGTCACACATCTTGTTCTTTACGCCAGGGAGGGCTACCTCAGTATCTTGACTCTTTCTATTACACACTCTGTGGCTGATTCTATTTTCTCCCTATTAGAGCCACACAAAAATGCAATGGACAAGCCCCAAGGAAGTCATCCGTCAGAGGCCAGATGACCACATTGGTTACTTAGTATCAATTCCTGCACTGGGTGAGGAGAGAAATCAGGTCTTTTAAAGGTCCCGTGTAAACCTGAGATTCTATGCCTTTAAGGGAGATGAATGTGGGACCCAGAAGCTAAGCAGTAAGAGCAGATTCCAAGAGGACTGGCAGGTTGCAAGAGGGAGAGTCAACTGCCTACTTGTGGAAGTCCTCAATGCAGTGAATGAGCCCGCCAGCATCCACGGTGAACGGGATCCCATCCAGGCTGCGGTGGCACATCACACAGGTGAAGCAGTGAGGATGGTAGGCCTTTCCGGTGGCACGGAGAATCCGCTCCATGATGGGCTTGCAACATACAATGCACTGCTCCAGGGTATTCTAGGGAAGGAAAGAAAAACTCTGATGTTAAATTGGGATTTGAAGACTACTGTTTATGTGGAAACTTACAGCATAATAGGCATTTTTACACAGCACATTGGTTCATGTGCTTATCACAATAGCCTGAGGAAGGCAGAACATATAACTATTTTATAGAGAGGAGAAAGCACAGCTAGATGGACCAAGCTACTTTTCCAGTGTCAACCAGGTAGTAAACACTAAATCCAGGATTTAGAACACATGACTTTTCCTTCATTCCTTCTCATTATACCAGTGTCAGCAACCTTCCCTTCAAAAGAGCCATATAGTAAATACTTTCGGCTTTGTGGGCCACACAGTCTCTGTTACTGTTAACTCAATTTTGCCATTGAAGAACAAAGGAAGCTGTAACATAAATAAAAGGCCATGGCTGTGTTCCAATAGAATTTTATTTACAAAATAGGTGTTGGGCTGGATTTGGCTTGGGACTGTAGTTTGCACACCCTTGCAATACATCACCAGGTTCTCCACTTGGAGAATGCTCTGCTGTTACTTTAAAAAGGTGATCCATTAGCAAAGACCTTGCGGGAGTCACCAAGGCCTTCTTAGATAGGGGTCCTTCTGAAGACTGAAGACTGAGACACCCAGTATGCCAGCTACTGAACCCAAGCAGAGTGCAACACAATCAGTAAGGCTTTTGATAATTTAAAGCCCTGAATCAAATAGCATCTCCGAGTTTTGTGTTCTTGGTGGAAATGTTAAACCTACAGGGAGTCTAGTTTTGAGAAGTGAATTGAGAAAGTCATGTTAGCTGGCTTTAAAAATTTGCTGAGATTTAAAATTCCACACCACCTTAAAAGAGATCCCTTCATGACTCAGAAAGATTGACAAAATTAGCTTTTAACTTTCCATCCATCTCTAGAATCCCATGTTCTCTTCCCAAGCAACCACATTTCACATGTAATATATTCCAACTGACATATTTAGACTGACTCACTGAGTTTACAATCTGGAAAAAACCCAAGATGTGGGTCTGATTAGAAAGACGCAGAATTTGGATGGGACATAGAAATTAAGGAGTATAAATTGCTCTTTTACCATGACAAACTAAATGGCCATGAGAGGGGAAGTACCTGTGAGTAGATCATGTGCTGATGCCTGAGCTATAGCAATGATCTCCAGGACTGGCTTCCTTGTTTCTATCTCTCCTTCTATAGTATTCCCCCTGCTCGCCCCCAATCCCAAGCCCCCAAAATGACTCCCAATCTCCTTTCCAAAACATGGATGTGACCAACTAGTTTTTCTGCTAACAAAAACTTTCATAGCTCTGTACTATAAATAGAGCTAGTTCGTTGCATGGCTTTCAATCTTCCTTTCTAGGTTCAACTTCCTCTAACATCCTAGTCTGTTCTCTCTTGTTCAGACCTATGGAAACTTCCATACTTCTGCACCTTGGCAATGACGACAATGTTTCCCAGTCTGTTATTCTGATTTTTCAAGGTGCAGGTCAGAGGGCACATCCTAGTTGGAATGAGTTGTTTCTTCCTTTACCCTTTCCAAGCACTTTATTTACTTTGCTTACAGCATTTACAGCATGAAATTTATTAAACTTATTTGCATGTACATCTGTGTCTTCTACTAAGACTGTAATTTCTTTAAGTGGAGGGACTATGCCTTAGGAATGTATTCCTGTGTGCCATAATAATAGCCTAGCATAATTATGTGCAAAAAGAATGAATGGAGGAATATTGTTTATGCTTACATCTAACTCTGGCAGCACAATGCTGGCCCTGACACCCTTGACTCATTCCAAGAAGGATTCGTAAATCCATCACCATCCTCTTCCCAAAGCTGTGGTTTGCCCAAGGTTGTGAAATTGCTTAGTACTCCTCTGGTCACAAACTAAATTCATGCAAGTGATTAACCTATTTTTCCCCCATTTTGAAGTGGTGAAATTAAAATAGCAGAAGAACATAGAATAAGAGTCTGCAGGTGACGATGGCCTGGACAATGAGGCTCCCTACTTCTTGTCTACCCTGTTGATCTAGTATGGGCTGCCAGAAAATGTTTTTGTTTGCACAGAGGCTTGGCTTCAAGGTTCATCTCATGTCACAAAAACAGCAGCAACACAGAAGGTTTAGTCAGTTTCTAAGGAAAGACTTTTTGGCCTATGGAAGTCCTGCTTGAAGGACAGGTAATCAGAACATTTTTAAAAAATAAAAACCGATAAACCTAAACTGATACTGCTACAAAATGTCTCCAAATCAGAAAATAAAGGTTCCAAGAGTACAGCTGACTGGAAGCTTGGGCTAGCAAATGGTAGTGTGGACATGCTGACCTTCACTGGCCAGCCCCCTTACAGTTCTTCTCACCTTTCAATCTCCAGCTGCTTCACTAAACTCTTGGATATATCTTTTCTTCCTCTGCCTTAAAAAAATGATACTCTCACAATGTCAGGAAGGCAGGCTCTGAGAGATCTAGGCCAGGCCTCTTATTATACAGATGAAAAGCCACATCTAGAGAACTCTTATGGGTGAACCTGTGTCATGGAGTTCATTAGTGGTAGAGCTAGGACTGGTACCCAGTTTCCTGACCCCCAATTCAGAGAGACATATGATGGATTCGTTATGCAGCAGTAGAGAGGGAAAGTCACTATCTAAAGAAAATGAATTCTACTTCTGGCTTTGTCAAAATCTGCCATATGACCTTGGGTAAATCCTTTCTTCTCTCTAGATGATTAATTTTAACTCTGCAATTCTGAATGATGATTAATTTTAACTCTGCAATTCTGTGAATGTGATACATCAGCCCTAACACAACAGAAAAAGATTAATGCTTCCATTACTAGAGATACACTAGGAAAAACTAGATAGCCCCTTATCAGAAATTTGAAAGGGGAATACATGTTTTAGAAATCTGGAGTATATATTCGTTATTATGTCTTCCCACTTAATATTCCAGAAATTGCTAATGGTAGAATTTCAAGCACCAGAGAGGGAGATCTTTGTGTCTTTTTGTAGATAGTTATTTTAAAACCAGACAAAAAAATGTGCTCTTAATATAAACATGAGGTTTTTCTGAACTAGGTTGAAATGAAATGGTTAATAAATGAAAAGTTTTTAAGAAAATAAAAAGAAGTCTTCAAGGAAAGAAGTGGAAGAGGGAAGTCTCTTAAGTATATCTTATGGATCACTCCCTTGTGTACGGGGTACTGGCGCCATGTTTGTTAGATGTACACTCTGGCTTAAGTGCTTTCAGTCTCAGTAAGGCACATTATGACCTCTCTCCAGATCCATCTCCGCTGTTCTTCCATGAGGACCCCAGCCTTCAGCTTCCACACTGAGCTCCCTGCCACATCTTAAACAAGGTGAGCCCTTTCACAGGCTGAGACAAATTTACATCCTTTTTGTCTAGAGAATACTAACTCATTCCTCGAAGTGAAGCTCAAATGTCACCTCTTCTGCAGAAACTTTCCTAAATCTCCCTGTTATCCCCCAAGCAAAATAAGTCACTCCTTCCACTCCTGTAGAACTGTGTAATGCTCCCTCTTTGATACTGAGTACAATGTACTTGATTTAATGATTTGTGTCAACTTCCATGGCCGAACTGTGACACTCCCCCTCCCCCATGTAGAGCCATAATAAAAGTCTTAGGTTGAGCTCTCCAGAAACAGATTCTGAAACAAGGATTTGCACCAGGGAGTTTATTGGGGAATGCTCTTGGGATCAACACCCTGTGGGAGAGTACAGGCAGTAGACTGGGCCTTTGCTGTGAAGAAACTCTGGAGCTAGGATGTCCCTGCAGAGTTGTCTTGCCTTGAGGCTAGGCGCTAGGGGTAGGAGCCTTATACCCTGCACCCACCAATCTTCAGTGAATACAGGCTGCCTACAAGAAGCATCTGTGACCTTGGGTGAGGTGGTTCTCTTCAGTTGAGGGTAATTCCCAGAGAGGGACCCAGCTATGAACTATCAGCTGCCCACAGTCCCCACAGCTGGAGCAATGAGAGCCTCTGTTCTGCAGGGGCTGTGGGAGGGGAACCACCACTGTCTACAACAGTAACTAGCTTTGCTCAGGGCCTGCTAGAGTCCATAACACACAGGAGGTAATTGCCAACCAGCTGTGGAAAGCCTTATAGCCTAAGCTGAATGAAGAGTCTAGATTTTATTCTTTATGCACTACACACTGTATAAGGATTTGTTTTCCATAGAATATGTTTTAAGCAGTTACTCCAATGAAAGTATTATTAAAGGGAGAAGATGACAGAATAGCAGAAAAAAGCAAGAAATTAGTCAGGTGCTGAAGGCACAGCTTATAACTTCTCCAAAATGATGGCAATACAATTGTGATTAAAACCAAAAAGTTAAGTGAAAATAAAATAAAATCACAAACAAACCTTGTACACAAAACTCCCAAATGCAATTAGAGATACAGTCTGGTTTGTACCTTTTCTATCCTTGCATACTGTTTAAGTAATATCTCTAGTTCATAGGCAGAAGAGCTGGAAGAACCATCTGCATATAAATGAAGCACATAGGTAATATACACACTCAACTACAGTTAAATGACAAAGAAAAGAAATTCCTATAATTTATACATTATATAAATGTATATAAGTATTGAATATTTTAAATCAAAGGACATGAGCATTTGAAGATTCAAGACTATACAGTGATTGTTGACATTTGGAAATGTTAAAATTTTCATTTCATAAAATTAAAATGTGATCTTATATTCAGTCATTATTTTCTTTTAAGTATGACACCAATGTTGAAACAGGAAGGACTCCTGGAAAGATAAGAGATTACATCTCAACTTTTAGATACAGTTTTGGAGATAACAAACTCCGGCCTTTTCTTCTCTAGGGGCTTGATCCCTTCCAGCTGAAAGGGACAACTACCAAGTCTTGTTGGGACAGGAATAAAAAGAAACAAAGGAAATTTAGAAAATATAAACTCTTGAAAAGTCCTTAGGGATTACGTTAGTCCGGGCGTTTCTAACTCCCTGCACTTGCTTCCCTCTTCCATAGTGCTTTGTTCAGGGAAGCAGTTTCTCAAGGAGTCAGCAATCACTTCTGGATGAAGAGTGTAAAACGATAGAGCCTGTGGGGATCCACACTGCAGTTTGAAAACCATGATTCTAGTCCTACTAATGACTTAAGAAACTAAGGGACACAGAGGGAAAACAGTGGCAGATTTGGAGTTAGACTATAGGTCTCTTAATTCTCCACCCAATGGACAAGCCACCTGCTACATCATGCTATACCTATTCTGTATTTCAGTAGAAACAACGCCATATTGCAAATATAAGACATTCAGGCTGACTAACTACAAGATATATGCATATAAATAAGGAGAAGAAACGTCTCAAGATTTTAAGACAGTTTTTTACTAAGTAGGTCAGTTCACTGGCTCCAAAAGGATAGAACAGAAAACTCACTGTCGGTCTCTCAGCATTTATAACAGCATGCATGGTTAAAGGTGAGACTCCCACATATTGGTTGAATGATGAGTTAATAAACTCTGGGTAAGTACTTTCCATAAAATGAAATGATTCTGTTTAACCATACAAAGCAATTGTCTAGTCCAGAGTTTCTCAACTGATAGGCCTCAAATAGGTTTCAGGGGTACCACTGTTGGGAAGTAAGAAGGACCCAGAGGTTTCCAGAGCCATGGGTCAGGACCAGGAGAAGCCTCATCCATTTACTCCAGTGTGCTGAATAAATGCCACCATTTTCTGCATAAACCAAGTCGTGAAAAAGATTGGGAAGCACAGCTCAAGTGTAGGTGTTACAAACGGAATGGCAAAATGGTACAAAAGAGAACAGGACAATGACTCAGGAAACTGTTCAAGCATCAGTGCCATTATTTAAATTCAAATAATTATATTACTTAACTAAATTTTGGAATACAAACTTAGTCCATATCTTGAGCCTGGTGATGAAGAGGGCCTTCCATGATGGCAGTAAGTCTGGTTTCCTCTACAGATTAAGGCGTCATTTCACCTTGGTAGTTCTATTAAAGAGCCTATAGTACAATACATCACAACAACTCTGTTTCCCTTATTAAGAGATTTTTGGCTCTTTTTAAATGTCTTTCATCTACATCTATGACTACATCTAATTTGTGATTCAAAGAAAACAAAATAATAATGGTAACCAAGTATCTGCATGACTGTGATTTTCTAATCAGGATGAAAATCCCTCATCTACAAATGGGAATTCTAATTTTTCCAGATAGGAAAGTTTTTGAGAAGCTTTATTTGATGGCATCAAATCCTTAAGAAATATTTAATTTTGATGTCACAAACTATAAAAAAATGATTGCTATTAAACACATAACTGAACATTTAAAAAAAGAGAAATTAGACATTCTTGTTTTTTTGGTTCATTTCTACTATTTTTTTAGCACAAGTCTTTGTCTCCAATGCCATATTGCCTCAGTTTCCCCTTTTAATAATCTTCTCATACACTTTTCAGGTGAGCAGATCTGCCTCCTCATTTATTTTAGTATTGCACAAAATCTGGCAGGCAGCAAGGAAGAGAGTGATGACAAAGACACCCTCCATCCCCTCAGAGATTCCCAGTGTAGTAGAGAGGGAGGCACATCTACAAAGAACTGATTTGAAGTGAAGGCACAAGAAGTTGCTATTTTAGGGGCACAAGTGATGTGTGAAGGGAACATGGAGAAGAGTAATGATTGGTGGGGAGTGAGCTGCGTGGTGGTGTGTGATTCCAGGGATATATTCTAGGTGGGATTTGAGCTGTTGCTTTAAGAAAACCTCCTTATGATGCTCTTTGGATTTGATGTTACATTATAACAAGAATCTTCATTATTTAATCCTCTGAGTGGCATCCCAGATATGCCTGCATTAGGACAAAATTCATTTCACAGGAAGAATATAGTAACAAAAGCTGGGATGTGTGTATTGGCTGCATTGGGGAAAGGAAACTTAATGTCACCAGAGATGAACATCCACTGATTTAAGAAGGACGGTGTGTCAAACTAGCATAAACTAAACACATGCATTAAGAAAACAAATTTAGAAAACAAATGATTTTTCTTACAAGATTTTCTGTTTATAAGTGGACTAAATAAACTAGCTTCAAAATGAAGAAATATGTCCTAAAACCATAAGACAAAAACACAAAAGAAGGGACAAAAAGATCAGGACATTCAGGCCAATTTTATTTTATTTTTATTTTATTTTTGCTATGAGTCATAAGTCACATTGTTCACAAAGCAAATTATGCCCTTTCATTTATTCTTAAACACTAGGGTTGGGATTGCAATCTGAAAAATAAAATCTTAATAAAGAGAATTTAGTTTTTCTATACTTTAAACCCTTGAGAGGCATTATTTTATCTTATCAAAATGTATAGCTTAGTGGTACAGGAGGCTTTTCCAGAGCTTCTCTTGAATGTCTCAAAGCTTCAAGAAATGTGAAAGAGGGCAGAGACTGATGTTCATGTCAGGGGGAAAATCAAAAGATCACAGAACTCCACTGACTATTGTGAGAGGGGAAAAAAGAACAGAATTCTTTTCAAACCAAGTCAAATCATAGATTTGACAAACATCTTCAATGTAGTCTATTGGGACTTAGGAATTGGACCAGAGGGTCTGTCATACATGGTAAGAGAATTAGTGATTTGTTCAGGAGAAACTGGGTTCTAAAGTCTTGTCTCCTCGTGTGAACTTGGACAACATTCTTGATTTCTGGCCTTTAGTTTCATCTATTAAACAAGAACAAAAATATCTCCTTTGCAGCGTTCTTGCATATGATGGTAAGTATGCAGTGTCTGACTTTACAATAAATGTTATTTCTATATCATTCCCCTTATAAATTCTAAGGGGCTAGGGCATACATTTAATTAACCCAAAGCTTTGGTATCCCTTGATCATTTCATTAAATTACCACATCTAAGCACTACATTTCTATAATTATTTTTTCCTTTGCCATCAATTCTCTTACTATTTATAGCTTCACTTTCTGTTTTAAGCAATGTGATATATAAGGAGTCCCATGATGGCACTCTGGGCCAACTGGATAATGTCATAACATAAAATGGGCTTCTGGATTCCCAAAAGACTTTCCTTTACTTTTCAAGGAATTTTGTGGAAAAGCTGTTCTTATTTCTATGTAAACATTATTATACCCCAAACCCATAAACTCCTTAGTTCTGCATAAAAGTAATTTGAAATTCTTTAGTATTCACCAGATGAAAACTGACACCTTGCCTTGGAAGAGTCTTTACAGTTTACTAAAGTGTACACAAAACCAGATCAAGTTTAATGTCAACAACAAAGTTACAGTAGGTAGAATGGTATGGTTCTTAACCCCATTATGTGCTCATGTGACTTTAAAAATGAAATCAGGATTTGATCACATTTGTTCTAAGTCCAAAGTCTATGGCTGTTTCTTCTACCTGACATTGTTCTCTAATTACCAAGTTTCTTCTCTATCTTTCTATCAACTTCCATATAATGGCTATTACAATGAATGCATTTGTTAATCTATAACATGCTGCTGTGCCATGTTAAACCTTTCATAAATACATAGTTTTGTTGAGCTTGAAAGAATTATTAAAATCATCTTATCCAACCCTCTCACCTTATATACTAGGATACTCCATTCAGGGAAGTAATTTATCTAAAGTTCTATACTGATTTAGTAAAAGAGCAGAGTTCAGGCTCCAGATATCCTGGTTTCTATGAAATGTTCTATCCCCAATCCTACTCTGGATCTTTGTCTCAGAAACAAAATTTCTTTGGTATTCTGGCCCTTATTGACAATAAGAATATGACAATATTAGCATAATTACTTATGTTACCAATAAAAAAAAATCATTAGGTGGCTATATGACTTAGGTTCTATTTTCAAAACAAGGTTGTTACAGACACTGATAAATATGGCACCCTCTTGCCAAGAACTCAGATGGGTTAATCCTATCCTCAGCCCCATGTCATGATATCTTAGGTGCAGCTTTCATAATTCCTGGCATTTGTAACATGTAACTAGAGATTATTAACAGACACTCATACCTTTTCCACTGAGGTAGTCACTTTCCAGAGTACTGAAATGGTATTTCCTAGCAGCTCTGTTACCATCTTGTTCCATAATCTATTTGAGCATCAATTTTCTCTATAGAATTTGGAGTACTAATTATTCTATCCTGTTAACTTTACAGGATTGTGAGAATTAAGTGAGATAAGATGAGAGAAGCATTCTTTAAGAATGTAAAGAAACGTAAAGATACTGTTATAAAGATAAATTGTTTTTCTCTGAGCGAAATTATTTTTCCATGTGAGGATTGACTCTAAATCTTGGTTCATCTGTCTTTGAATGATCAACTCAGCCTATGTTCCAGACAATTATAAAATATACTAATATATATACACAAACCTACCCATGTTGAGCTTAAGAAAATACTATGACAGTTTTTAAAATTTGTTTTTGTTTTGTTTTCAATGGATATTCTTTGTTAGCTTTTCTTTCAGTTTGCATACCTGGAACACCTAATAAGGGGTAGAACTGTTATGTATTGTGCATTCAGATTGAATACGGGAAAGTCTTGTGGAGCATATAATTTGGCATAGATACACTCGGCAGCATCCATTCTTTTGACTTAACTTTAATCACAGCCCAACTAAGCCCTGATGGCTATCCCTGTGAAGGACCGAATTAACCCTCAATGGTATCTTCACTTTAAAGTAGACAGGAGGTCCTAATGGGGGAGATGATTGATTTTGGGATCTCAATGCTAACCCCAGCACTATTTGAAACTAGAATTGAAAAGGGATATTTATGTAGATCCTGCATGGAACATGGATAAAGAGAAATGAGCCAGAAGCCAAGAGCTATGTTCTAGTTTTCTCCCTGTCAAGGCTAGCCACTAGCAGTGAGGCCTGTGCAAACATTTCTCTATCTGGGGCTAAATGCCTTCACATTAAATATAAAGACCTTGAGTTAATAGACCTCTTGGTCCCTTGAAGTTCTGCAGTTGATTTGAGAACTGAATAAATGTTTCACCAGTGCAGCAATCTCTCTTCTGTTCACTGCTTCATCCCCAGTGCCCAGAACAATGCCTGGCACTAGAAGGCAATAAATGTTTATTAAATAAATGAATGAATGACTGTCTGTGAATACACCAAAGATTCATCCAACAGCAACTACTCTCATGGACCTATCTGAAACTTCACTACCCTCAATGGGCCTTCCATCACCCTCCTATTTAAGTAACCCCTCTCCTGAGCCAGAATCTATCTTATTACCCTATTATTTTTTTCATAATCCTGATCTGATATCATCTCATTCATTTAGTTGCTGACATGTTTATTGTTGATCTTCCCCACCAGTCTGTAAGCTCTGTGAGTGGGGCTCTTGTCTGTCTTAACCACTACCACATTCACAGCCTCTGGAGCAGTGCTTAACACATAATGGACACTCAGTAAGTATTCATTGAATGAAAAAAAATGAATGAAGGGCATCGAACTGTTAACATCTAAGGTCTTTTCCAAATCTTGGGTTCTTTGATTCTTTCTCTGTAAGAGTATACGTAAATAAATAAATAAATAAATATTAATTACAAGTTTTCCTAAGAATATCAATGATCTCAAGTTAATTACACAATATAGCAGATTTTTGCTTTACAGTATTTGCCTACCTGTGGGTAACTGATTCATCCTGGTGAAAAATCCAAAACCTTGGCTTATGCAATGTGTATATATCAGAATTAAACCCATTGTGAATCATCCATTGGAATCAAGATGGGCAAGCAGAGACTAGAAATGTTCCCAATACCATTCTGCTCACGTGTTGGTTTCCTTCAGAGTTGCCTGAAGCTCAGACATGCCAAGATGTTTATTTTCTACCTGGTTTTATTAGATGCAATTACTTCCTAAATTGTAGCAAACCACAAGTGGTCTGAAGCCAAACAACTTGGGTCACTGAAGATCTCTCCTTGTACTCCTGGGGATGACAGAAAAGCTTATTTGAACCAAACTTGATCCTCTTTCAAAAGAAAGGGAAAACATTAAGCCTCTAACTCCTGGGAGTGGTAAAGAGAACAGCCAGAGGGCCATGAGCTAACTTTGATTCTCTAGAGATCAGTTGAATAGTTTTGGCAATCATTTTGCTTCTGTTGAAAACAAGCCCTTCTAATTATACCTCTGCTAATGGAAGACTAAAAAGACAGCGCCATAGCTTAGAAAGGCCATAACGAAATGCCAACATCATGGATTTCTTCTGAACCACAAGCTGCTGACCAGTACAGTCCAACACCGAGCTCTGGAATCCATTCATGAGAATGTAACCTAGTGAGGAGCACAAAGGGAAGCTAGTGAACTGATTTGTTTAATTGTATCTTGGCTATAATATTTTCTGACATTAGAAAGAAAGTAATTCCATGTTTTTGTTCTTCTCTCTACCCACACCATGCCAAAAGTGGTTTACATTAAATAGGTATGAAAGGCACAGACAGCTTACTTGGTTTTCCATTCTGTAACTGCTGAAAGACAAAGGAGACAGAAAATGCAGATGTTTTCTCCTTGCTGATGCAAAAGGGTTAGTGGACTAACTCTTTCAGTTTCGCTGGAATGCAAATTTTCTTTCACAGTTTAGCAGTCTTTTTTGGATTTCAGCACAGTGAACTAACACTTTCCTAGATTCCAAGACCTCCAGAGAACCAGATGGAAGAGAGGAATTGGGAAAAAGAACCCACACTCTTTGAAAAAGGTATGAATTTCTCACTTTGCATCTAGCCAAAAGCTCTGAAAATTAAAAGAGTGAAATCACTTTTGGTTTGTTCAAATGCATGCCATCCTAGAGTTGTTTGTGGTGGATAAAAAAAAAATCCAAAGTGATTTGATGGTTTGGAGTCTGCGTTCAGTTTAAGCTAGGAAGCAAACTTTAACAGAGAAGATATGTTTACTATCAAAGGCAGGAAAGAATGTAGATGGAAGAAATTACTCAACCATCCTTCTAAAGCCAGTGACTGCTCCCCAGTGCCAACCTTTTTATCTTGACATTCAAGGTCCTATTTTCCTTTTCCAGGCACATGTCCCATCATTGCCACTACCAGCCATCCCCCCACCCCTCTGGCCCCACTCTTCACTCCTGTCAACCCAAACTAGTTAACACTACATGCTCCTTGCTCTTCCATGCGCCTCTCCATCCACTCTTGCCTCTACCTGAAACATCTTTCTTAAGTTGAATATCTCAACTTTTAGGGTTTGGAGCATGCAACCATTCCCTCCTTTATTATTTCCCTACTCATCTGATTTTCTATAGCACTGTTCATACCTTCAGTACAGCAGGGACCCTGCTGTCTAGTGTTATCTGTGTATATGCTGTGGCAAATGCTATGACAACCTGTAATTACCAAAAATGACTGTGGAAATATATATCCCATCCCACATGCTTCTTATGATATAATATAGAGAGTTTTCCAATGGGAAGTAGGGTCTTAGAGCTTCTTTGACTAATACATTGCAGTGGAAGTGATGTTATATGGCTCTGGATGCTAGACAAAACTGATATGGTTCTCTCTTGAGACACATACATTTGGAGCACTAGAAGTCATATTAGAAGTCAGGCTACCACAAAGCTCTCATTCTGGAGAGACCATAGGCAGTTAGAGGGAGATGCCAAAAGAAATCCAATTGTTTCAGCCCCAGCTGTTCAACTATTACCAGTTCAGGTGATAGACATGTGGATGAAGAAGCCTTTAACAGACCGTGGCCCCAGAAACTTCATGAGTGACTCCGAGCCAGAATCGTACAGTTGAGATACTCCCAAATTCCTCCCCATGGAAACTGAGTGATCATAAATAATTATTATTGTCTTTGGCTACTACTAAGTTTTGGTGTGATTAGGTATTCAGCCATAGTATTGAAACAAATGTACAGATCTATATTTGATTATAAGTTATTGGAAGATAGTATTTAAAAAAAAATTATATGTTCCCAGCACTGAAGATAAATGTTTGAATGGATGAATGAATGAATGAATTGTAAATTTTGGAGATAACCACATAAAAGTGATACACCTTAACTTCATGAGGTTAATTCAGCTATGGCATTTTGAGCCATAATTTTTTTTTTTATTTTTAAAGATTTATTTATTTACTTGATCCATTTTAAACCCCCGCTTCCTCATTTGCTGTTTTTTTTGTGTCCATTCGCTGGGCAATTCTCTGTCTGTTTCATCTCTTCTCATCCTCCTCCTCCAGTCTTCACCAGGATTCGATCCTGAAGACCTCCGATGTAGGAGAGAGGCGTTCCAGCCATCTGCACCACCTCGGCTCCTGGTTTTCGGAGCTTTTGGAGCATCTCGTCTTGTCTCTCTCCTTTTACGTCATCATCTTGCTGCCTGGCTCCCGGGGCCTGGCGGCTCACCGGCACACAGAGCCTGGCAGCCCATGCGCCTTCTATATATATATTTTTATTTTACCGGGAGGTCCAGGGGATCGAACCCAGGTCCCTCTATATGGCAGACGGACGCCCAACCATTTGAGCCACATCCGCCCCCTTGAGTCATAATTTCTAAACCATAAAATACAAAGGCAAAATACATCTTCTTCTTCCATTCAGGGAGCAAAGTGTTTTTTAGACCATACAATTTATTTATTCTCAGTAATAGCAGGAGCAAAGGTTGGTAAGGGATATATGTATAGAGTTCCTATTTTCAAAAGTATCCAGTATGATTCTTAACATCGCTACTTGTGAAAAGACAACAGGGTTCTCTGTGTGTGCCTCAATTAATAAAGGCAAATTATTTCTTTCATTATTCTGTCAATGAAATTAGAAATTAAGATGCTAGAATTTAGTACAGAATCATAGATTGTCAGAGTGAGGAGGACCTTACAGGTAGGTTATTTGGCCTGGTCAGTCTGATCCATAAACTCCTTCTGCAATGTTCTCAATCAATCGAATGCTTGTACAGCCCCTCAGGCTCTTTGCACATGTCCAGTGAGAGCAGATGCTTTTTGAAGGTGTCTATTCCACTGGTAAATCTGTCAGAACATTCTTTGTTCTTTTGACTTAAGTACCTTCTACCCCATCGGCCCTACTTCTGCCCTCTAAAGACACGTGTGTTGCCTTTTCTGTGTAACAGACCTAGAGGGTGTTGAAAACAGTGTCCCTTCTTAGTTTTCCCTTTGCTGTTATAAACTTCAGGATTCCTTCAACCATTTCTTATGGAACATGGTTTCTGTTATCTTACCCTCCTGACCACCCTCTTCTGAACAAGTTCTAGTTTGTCCAAGTTCCCTTAAATGTGTGAGGCCCAAAACTTAACACATCACTCTAGGAACTACCACTTCCCCATTCTGCATAGTCTCCTTTTTGAGTATAGCCAAAGACTGCATTTACTTTCCTGTGGTCCTATATATTGTTATGGATCTTGTGGTCAAATTGTTTCCTTTACAAGTTTCTCTATTTGTTTATTTATTTATTTTTTACACAAACAGCTCTTAAATTAAATGAGCCTCATATCATGTATTAATTTTTTCTCATATCATGGTTAATTTTTTTAAAGCATAAAGTAGGATTTTACTTTTATCCCTCTTACATTTTATCTTGTTGGATTTGACTCATTGTGCCAGATAATTGAGAATATTAATGATCATATTTTCATATTTACAATTCCTTCTATCTTTTACTTCAAACAAACAAGTTCATTTCAGATAAACTTTAAGAGCTATTGCTGTTTGACATCAGAGTTGGCATCAACTTTTCCTTCTTCCACATTCGATCAGGTACCAAGTCCTATTAATTTTACCCACTAAATAATGTAATTCCATCCATTGCTCTCTATGGCCTCCACAGTATCTTCTCATCTCTCACTTAGATAATCCTAACAGCTTCCAGCCTCTTGGCCTCTCGGTACTCCAGTTTACCATCATGCTGATCTGCCTCTGACCAAATCTGCAAATCAGACTCGCTCAGATGGCTTTTAAAATGAATGATTTCCAGGTCAACCCCTAGAACTATTTAAACATTATTGTTGGGTTAGGGCTCAGGCATGTATAATTTTTTAAAAGTTCTATGATTCAGAGTTGTGCCAGACCCTACTGTCTTCAAGATTAACTAGAAAATTGAGTTTATAAAAAGCAAAAAGAACAGACTATGCATCTAAACAAATATGTTATAGATAAATTTGGAGGACAACTTTGCCAAGCATTTAGATTCCTTTCAGTTATCCTTTGGGAAACTTAAGTCATCTTAGGTTTGAAGGAATCCTGAGAAAGGGAAGAGACAAGGAGAAGGAAACTGACATTTGGTACTAAGCACTGGGCTAGGCCATTTCACAGACATTATCTCATTTAATTTTTACAACAACGTCTTGATAACAATATTAATAATAATAATAATTAATAATAATAAAAACATAAAAAAATCTTAAGGAAAGGGGTAAGATTGCATCTAGTATGGACATGTAAAATGAAGAATTTGTACATATTTGAAGAGGTCTCATTGGTTTCTTAATTAAAGATCACCTCTCCATGAGAATTAAAAAACGTGGTATAATTAAAAGAGCATTGAGCTGGGAGTTAGGAAGTGGGGTAACAGTCCTAGAAATGTCACTCATTTGCTGTGGTAGGCTTTAACAGTCATTTCCTTTTGCTCCTCTTCCCTTCCTCCTTTAAAACTTCCAAATTTAAGCTATGTATATGCTGACTAGAATGACTGCATTCCTAAGCCTTACCTGTATCTAAGCGTGGCTATGAAACTGAGTTCTGGCCAACAGGATGTAGGTAGAAGAGACCTCAGGGGGAAGGAGCACTCCCCAGTCTACTGGAAAGCAGACCTGCTCGCTACTGGAGCAGGAGCAGCTATCCTGGACCCTCCAATGGATACCACGGGCTTAGCATGGCAGAGTAACAAAACAGTTGACTGGGTCCTTGACTACATTGTCTTGGATCTCCTACTTATATGAGAGAGAAATAGGACATTGACTTGTTTTTATCACATTACTTTCTGTTTCCTATTACTCCAGCTGGCCCTATTCCTAACTAATGTACTTGGCTTTGTGATTTGAGTGAAGTAACTTCCCTTCTCTGTGCCTCAGGTTTCTTATTTATGTAACAAAGGGTTGGAATAGATGATATCTAAGAAATGTTTTGGGTTTCACATTCTCTATGACTCAATGGTACCCAATAAGAAGATTCCACTGAGAAAAATATCTAAAACAACTTTCCTTCTTGACATGCTGGCTTCCTATAGTAACTGGCCCCTCAAAATCAGTAAGCCTGCTAAGTCAGTATCAGTGGAAGCTACTCTGGAGAGGGAACCCTCCTGTGCAGAATGCTGGTATAAACAGCTATCAATTGCCTGCCATTGGAGAAGTGGTTAGTTCAGACCAATCTGGAAACTCACAAGAGGCTTGAGGCTTTGAGAGTATCACAATCCAGAGCTGTTTCTTCACGTATCATCCCACAGTGGGTATATATAAAGGAACTAGGCATAGCCATAAATCTCAGACAACTATTATAATTATGCCCATGGAATGGAATCATGCCCATTTTATGAGGCAATCTAATTATTTGAAAAAGAACATCAGGGCGAGCACTAGGGTGAGGCAAGTAAGGTGCTTGGGTGCAATCTTTAAGGAGGCACTCGCTCCCAGGTCCTGCCTGAGAATGAGCACCTCCTTAAATTTTGGTTCTCCAGGCACTTCACATCCTTTACCCTAGTCTTGACCTTGCTTCAGGTTCTATATTACATTTTTCTTCTTCCTAAGAAACTTCACCTAAAGGGCAACATACATTTTAAATCTGCATTCTACATAATTCATTTGTTTCATATCGACTGACCAAAAGACTGCTTCTACTATTGATAGTGTGTAATATCTTTTATAGTTAGAAGCCCACTCTAGGCATTTCACACATTCCCATTTCCTGACTTGTTTTCCTGGTTTTGAGAACAAATATTTGTTAACAACTTGCTGAAGTTCAAGATAAAGCATATGACACAGACAATGAAAAAAAATTATACAGCTGTTGGGGTCAAATGATGACTTTTCATCCTTAAGTATAGTGCTTTCTAACCAACTAGGCAACTGACCTACAAGTATATTTCCAACAGTGTTATTAATATTTTCCCAAACCGCAACCTACAAAGGGCCACACTAAATACTTTTCCATCTTTCCAAAACCTTCTCTCCTGTGTTTTGGATCTAATGGGAATCCTACCTACATGTCATCTAGAATAAAAACCCCAGAGTCTTTTACTCCTCTATCTCTCTTACCCTCTACATAGCTAAGCAATCAGCAAGTTTATCCTTCTTCCCTCCATCCCCACTGCTTCTGCCCTAGTTCAAGTTCTCATCATTTTTGACAAGTACAACTGCAACAACATCATCAATGATAATTACACCAGCATCTTTACTCCAGGAGTCTCATGCTCAAGTACAAGAACCAGAGAGGTAACATCAATGAGTGACATGCTTTGAGTGAAGGTAATACCATACCATGAGTGGTGGGAACCATGGCAAATTGCAGAATACATGTCCCAAATGAAGGTGGAACACACCTCATATCTCTAGCCAACTGCTACCAAGCAGAAACTGTGAATTTCAGTTTTTTTAAATTGAAGCTGGAAATGTAGATTTTTATGTAAATTTTCCCATATTTTAAGTGTTTACAACTAGTTTAGAAACTTATAAAAAATATGTTTTGAGTGTCAAACAAAATACATTTGCAGTTACGTGCCCTGTTAACAGCTCATTTGTGACCTCTGCCCTACTCTAGTTGATCATCTAGACTAATCTACCAGAGCATATTCCTAAGCATGGACTGGATCATATCTCTTCCTTACCTAGAAACCTTAAAGCAGTCCTCCAATAACAAATCCAGATTCTTAGCACGGTAAGAACTTTCACAACTTTGACCCAGCTTGAGGCTCAGTCATTCTTCTTGTGTACCCTACATTCTAACCAAATCAGAGTACTTTCAGTTACCTGAATATATCTTATACCTTCCCACCCTGGAACTTCTCTTCATATTACTCCCCAAAAATAACTTTCCCCACTTATATCTTTGATGAAACAACTCCAGACTCAATTCATATGTTCCCTCTTCTCTGAA
The DNA here is from genome assembly GCA_029593785.1 of Cabassous unicinctus. Lineage (NCBI taxonomy): Eukaryota > Metazoa > Chordata > Mammalia > Cingulata > Chlamyphoridae > Cabassous > Cabassous unicinctus. Next base: position 27,128 of record JAQZBX010003899.1, read on the forward strand.
ATCTTCTCTGATTTAGTCCTTCTCAGACAGAGTTGGTTGAGACTTCTTTCTTCTTCTATAAAACTATTGCATGTACACTCTTGTGACATTTATTGAACTGTGATCCAGTTTGAGGTATATGATTGTCTCCTCCACCACACTGCGAGCTCCTTGAGATGGGACCAAATCTTTTGGATCCCTTAGCCCAATGTCTAGCACAAAGAGTAGATATGCAATAAATATGTTCCCTGAACTAAGGAATAACTAAATAAAAACACATAGATAAAGAGTTGATTTTACTGAGATTAACAGTATGAAGGGTTAGCTGAGGCTAGACTTCATAGAGGAAAATGGGCTTAGAACATTAGAAGGGAATAACCTGGAAGTTTGGGCAGTAATTATAACCATTTTCCTTATCTGAGCTAAGCAACAATAATAAACAGTTTGTAGTCATGTAGCTCCATTCTCTATGGAGCTCTAAGCCTACTGCAGATATGATGTCCTTTACCTTGTTTGTGAATCAACTTGTTCCAAGGTCACAGAGTCAGTCTTTGGCAGAAACAACAGACAAAAGACCTCCCAATTCTCACACCAGTCCTTTGAGTTCCAGAACATACTGTCTCTATTAACAGTGTTCTCCTTGTCAAGGGTACATGGAGTATACACCAGAGGAGATTTGGAAAGAAGTTGACTGTGAGACCTACTTAAATATTCTTCTCATTCACTCATGTTCATTCAAGGAGAACAAATCACAGACACTCTAAACAGTTACCTGAAGAAGGGCCCATTCCAAAATTCTAAAGAAATAATGTATTTCTTGCAGGTGGAAAGGCAGTTTATTGTGCATATATACATTTTTAATCTCAGTAATCTTATCTCAAATCTATTCCATCTTTAATCTCTCTCAAGCCTTTTTTTTTTTTTTTTTAACCCTTCCAATAACTGGGATGAATGACTTATGATTTTCAGATACTGGGAATACCTGACACTTGAGTATCTAAGCCTTGACTGCAGAATCAGGAGAACCCCCCCGCCCCCATACAAAAGCCATATCTCTGCAAGGCAGTACAGATTAAGATTGCTTGGTAAATATTCTGATTCTGTCCTTCTGGATCCTTCACTGGAAAATTCTACAAATATCAGGAGTTTAAAATATAATTTTCTAGATTCAGACACCATTTGGCAAGATAAAAGGCAATGGTGAAAGATCTCAGATTCTGTGACCTTGTCAACTTCATTTTGGAAGTTCTAAAGTTAGGGCTTAGAGCTTTGGGCTATAGTAAATATTGAGGAACTAATTTTTATATTATAAAGAGATGTAGCCAGAAATGACAGCTCCTAAATAATTACATTACTACTATTCTTAGGTTCATAACTTAATGTGCCATGAATTTTATATGCGTTATCTAAGATCTTCAAAACAACCTTGAAACATACATTATTATCCTCCATTTACAGATAAGAACACTAAGGTTGAGAGAGGTTAAGTAACTTTCCCATAGTTCCTCAACTAGAAAGCATCTGGGCCAAGATTCAAAATTTTTTTATTCTGCAAGTCTAATGCTTTTTCCTCTCTAGCATGATGCAAAGAATATCTTCAATAACATGGATAATGAAAATGGTAGACACTTACCAAATCCAATTTTAGTTAGAGATGTAATTTTGAATTTTCCATGATATATGGGTAAATATGCTAGCCTAGAAATTCCCTTTTTATACAAAAAAATTATATCATCGACTTAGGAGAAGCTAGAAAAATAGCCTCCTTGACTGTACCACTCCCTTCAGTTTATTTGGTGCTAGGCACCATTTCTTAAAGAGATATAAAATTTGCCTTTTATAAAAATATTTCATAGAAAGTATTTCCATAAGAGGAAGGAATGGCCTTTTTCTCTGTGATTTTGAGGAGAAAGAGAGCCTGCTCTCTTAAGTTAAGGCTTAAGTAAAATAGATATTGCAAATGAATAGTATCAGCCAGGGAATGGCTGAAATACAGGTAGGCTAGCACTTCGACAATCTGGTGCCTAAACTCATATCACACAACTACTATTCTAGATCAGGAGGAAAGAAAGTAAATCCATCATTTAAAAGCTACTATTAAAGACAATGGTTAAAAATGAGAGCGGCAAAAGAAGCATAAATCTACATTGTTGTTTTAAAATATGACACCTATGATTAGCTATAAATTAATAGTATTCCAGAGACTTGGAAAAAGATATGAAATGGAAAGGTAGTACTATTTTAAGATCCAACACATTTTAGGGAAATCATTTTTGCAGCAAACTCTTCAGACAACATTTCTTTTCTATGCTCCATGTCTAGAAATGGGAAGAGTGGGCAGGGGGAAAGGAAGAGGGACCCGACACATTTTCTCAAATAATCTTATGCTTTGGATAATTTACCACAGAGGTGCAAAAGAAAGAAATTGAAACATCACCTGAGAAGGATGAGCTGTCCAGAGCCCATGGGGATTTTTGAAGGAACACTGGATGTCAGAGATGGGACTGAGTGAATATCCAGTCCAACCGCATTGTTTTACTAATGGAAAAACCGAGGCCCAGTGATGAAGTGAATTATACTAACAAGTTGGGACAGAGATGCAGATTGAAGCCAGGTCTCATGAATTTCAGGCCAGTGCTCTTCTACTTTAACAGAACAGCAGTATAAATGGTGGGTGAGTAATGGCTACCAAAAGAGGCAATATTCCAGGTTGGTGTCAGGGCCTGTGATGGTTAGGCTTAGGTGTCAACTCAGCCAGGTAATGGTGCCTAGTTGTTTGGTCAAGAAAGCACTGGGCTAACAGTAATACAAAGGCATGTCATGGACTTCAACCATTAGTGAGTTGATTGCATAGATGGCTGGCTACATCTACAATCAACTAAGGAGACTGCCATCAGCAATGAGTGATATCTCATCCAATCAGTTGAAAACCTTAAAAGGAGAAGTGATTACAGTTTTCAGAGAGAGAATCCCCATCTCTACTTCAGATAGCCAGTGTCTCCTGGGGAATTCAACGAGGACCTTCATTGGAGTCCCTGGCTTGCAGCCTTCTCTACAGAATTTGGACTCATGTATCCCCACAGTTGCATGAGACAATTTTATAAAATCTCATACTATTTACAGATATCTCCTGTCAAATCTGTTTCCCTAGAGAACGCTGACTAATACAGGGTCCCTCATGGCAAATACCCTGAGTCTCTTGGACCAAACAGAAGATGGACCTGACCCAAAGATTCAATGCTTATGTTCCCATGCTTTTCACTTATATAAGTTCAAGATAAAATTTTAAAAAAAGAAGAATGGGTGAACTAATTGTGACATATTCATATGATAAAATATCATATGATTAGAAAAAGTCATAAGGGGAACTTTCTGAGGTGATAAATACAAACATTAAATCTCATCAAACTCAGCATTCAAGATATGAGTATTTTATTATATGTGAGTTATATCTCAATTAAAAATGAGAACAATGCAAGAAGAAAACAAGCAAACAAACAAAAAATGGGATGTGAGAAAAGCATGAATTTTATAACCCTTCTACCAAAGATGAATGTTCTAGGTAAAAGAGTATTTTTCTATAAATGTAAACAAAAAAAAAAATGTTACCTTTTTAATTTTAAAGATGGACATGTTTATAAAGAGTGTGATCTATTCCTTTGCCACCTTAAATAGCTGCTGCTCATAATGTAACCTTTTTTTCATGATGAAATCTGCAGCTCTTTTAATCAATGCTTTACATAAGAAAAGTTAAAAACAAAATTTCAGAGGAAGAAGGGATATTTGAAATCATCTGGTTCAAATACATAACTGAGGAGTTGAGAAAACAGCTTTAGAGCAAGTGAATTTACTGGAAAAAGCAGGAACAGAATTTGGTTTTCTAAATTCTAAATTCAAGAGGAATACTTTTCACTGTACCCCACTATTCCACGGCCTTGAGAGATGTTTTAAACCTCTCCTAATTTTAGACATCCAACTTCATAAAGCACTTTGAACCAAAGTTATTAAAAGCAGAAAGGTACAAACTGTAGAGATTGTTTTACTTCCAACATGGCTAACAAAAACAATTCACATGTACTGTGATTCATGAATGCATCTTATCGACAGGGTGGTTGTATTAATGAAGACCGTACAGTATCTCTATCCACCAACCCTGGTGCTCTCCTAATTCTCCTGATGTGGCCAGGGACAGTCTGACGTCCGGTACAGCCTACAGCAACCCCTGTGTTGGAAACCAAGAGGAAGAAAAGAAAGTTCTAAACAGAGCGCCATTTCCCAAGTAATCTGGATGCTTGCCACATCAGATCACTCCACCTTTAGTGCAAATTGAGCCTGAGCTTGCTTAGGAGGCCAGAGGGAGCCAGAAACAAGGCTGGAGGTAGATTTCTGAATGGGCCTGGATACTAGCACTGTCTCATGCAATTTCAGATCATGAGCAAGTCACTTTACTGTGGTTACCTCATCAGCAAAATGAGTATAATAATGTCCCTTTATCGAGAGAAGTAAATGAGGTGGTGGAAGTCAAATTCAGCCCTCTACAAATGCTCAGGATTGTTATTATCAGGGATGGCACAGTTTTTCCCTAGCTTTGGGAATGGCAATAGGGTTTCCTTTCCCATTTTCAGTATCTGTACCTTTAGGTCTGACAGGAAAACCTGTTTGCATGTAAGTGGAACACCGTCTTTGAGTGACCCCAGCTGTTCCTTGAATTCACAGATACCGGTTGCTGAAGAGAAGAGGGGTGAGACAAAGATCTGAGCATATCACTTCTTGCCCTTCCCCCCCTCACCAATAGCTCGAAAAGGAAGAAGTCTAGGGTTTTTTAGGAGAATACAAGGGAGAAGGAAAACCCTTCTACGGTTAAACTTTGTTCCCTGGGTATTCTAGAAAGTAGGACTAGAATAATACCACTTACCTTAAATTAACTTGATTGGCACATTTTTATGTCCTAAAGATATGTCTTTAAATCTCAAATAGAACAGCAATATATAGTTCACTATTTGTGAATAGTAAAACTAATGCTCAGAAAAGTTAAGAAACTTATCCTTACTGGGCTACATAACATGTAAGTGGTGAAGCAAGGTTTTTTAAGAAGGTTTGTCTGACTATGAATCCTATAGTTCTCCCTTTCCCCTCTTGCTGTTTGTTCAAATAAATAACTTTGCAACAGATTTGTTAGCCCAGTCTTGCAATGATTACCACATTTGCTGCTCTAATCATAAAACAAACATCAGTTACCCTTGTTGACTTCATACAAGAGCTGTGGACCTTGGAATCTAACCTAACAATTAACAACTGACACGTGCAGGAAGCTTTAGGTATTTAGATAAGAATCCATTAAAAGCACCCACAGATAAAACTGTTTCCCTGTTTATACCTAAGACATTCAGCCAGTTTTAGAGATGAAAGTGGCCCAAATACCTATTCCTATTTGCAGAGGCAATTGGTGTTTTATCTCTTCTAGGAATTTTAGGTAAAAGAAAAAATCCTCTTTGGTTATTTTCATCAAGTTGTTAGAGGTCAGAAGTGTGTAAGATACCAATGCAAACTCTGATCTCTATTCCTAAATTTTAAACTTCCATCTTCTTACAAGAATTATAATTAAAAATTTCCAGTGACAACCACTACTGTGAAATGGAACTGCTTCCAAACTAAGGTTGTACAATTTCAAGGAGCAAAGTTTCTAGAGAATTAACTTTTGGGGGGATAATGAGGAAACAGTGAAAGGTGAGAGCCAGATAATCTAAACTTTTCTATTTGACTCTGATTAGGTCAAATGTCTGGGACAACCATAGCCTTAGGGAAAAGCATATGGGGTAAGCAGTTTCAAAGTGTGGGTTGGAATTCCTCCTCTCCCATCATTTAGTAGCTAATTTATGTCAAGAAGTCCTTTATCTTCCTAGAATCTTTATCATCTGTAAAATGTAGATCACAATGTATCTGATGAACAGAAATCAAGTTATAAGAATAAAGCAATAAAGAGACGATTTATTATAATAATAAGAATATAGTAGATAATATTAGCAATACTAGAATAATAAAATAATAACGTACTTTGTAATCCATAGAATGCTAAACAAATATTAGTCATTATTTGAGATTGCTATTAATCTGAAGCTATCCCATCAGCAAGACTCAGAATTGGAACCACTAGAGATAGCATTTTTAACAAAATGAGTTTGCATTTGTGGAACAGCCTATGGTCCTAAGCTATTCCAAAGTTTCTCACCTGACATAGACAGGGAGACAAGGCTGCCAGGATTACTGGCTTGCCTAAAGTTAAAGCTAACAGGGCCAGCATTCAAACCCAGCTCTTATAAAGTGAAAGTTCTCCTCATTCCATTCATTACCCTTCTGCCTCCCTTTTTGATTCTCGGATAATAACGATCCCTTCATATTTCCTAACTCATTCTTGTTAAGTTTCTTTTTCTCAAAGCAAATGACAGTATTTAGAATGATCTCAAAGGTGGAAAGCAGAGCTGCTGCTTAGAAAGCACATAATAATGGCTTTCATACTTAGTCATTGTCCATCAATCTTGAAATAGGGGCAATTTCAAAATGTATCACAAGATAAAAACAGGATCAGCAGAACAGATGGAATTTCTTAGTTGGTTATGAGGGTGACTATTGTTCCTCTTTTCCCTGACCAAAAGCAACCCTATTTTAGCTATGAACATGAAGGACAGCAGTCTCGCCTGTTGGTAAGAATAGCAACACTGGAAGTTAAGCAGGAGGCTCTGATTTCTTCCCAGCTCTTCTCTATCCCTAGAAGCAACCAGTCTAGGCACAGTGACAAAACAAAGTGATGACACATTTTTGTGAGGAAAAAAAAAAAAAGAGAATATCCACATAGTATCTCCATTAAGGACAGTTCAACCCACTTATTCATACACTAAAGATAAATAAGGCAAATTTGTTGCTTTCTTACCTGTAAATTATAATCACTTAGATAGGATCTTTAAATGCCCATGCAGCCCTGACTCTTTAGGATTTTATGCCACATGAACACAAAGTTGGGCAACCATGCATGATCATAAAACCGAGGAATTGAATCTCATGGGCCCAATGAAGATATGGTGGGATTTTGTGGGAAGATATTGAAAATATTACCTCTCTACTTGGAAATAATCTACTCTCTATTTATTTGGGTTCTACTAAAAGTAACAAACTATTTTTTTGAGTACTAAAAAGAAATAAGAAATATGTATCAATTAAATAAATGTCTTATGGAAACCTAGGTGGTGTATCTAATAGAATTAAGCAGCTCGTGGAATCACACTGGAAAATTCATCCATGCATTCACTCATGCATTAAGCCTCTATTGTGTGCAAAGAATAATTACAAGCCCTGCAGGGATAGAAAGAAGAATCAGATCATGGATGCTGCCCTTGTCAAATTGCTCACACAGAAACAATAAGAAGGAACTCCTTACAGGACTGGAAAGTTGACAAAACTGAAAAGTCATGGAACACCAAATGCTTATTGTATAAGGCTAGGGCAAAGATGACAGCCCTAAGACTGGCATCAATTATTGCTTAGAAATGTGAACACACAAGAATGTTTCATGTTTGCCCTCCTCCAAGCCTATAGACTAAAGAGAATAATCTTTTATTTTCTGCTTAAAGGGACAACATCAAAGAGTTTAAGGCTCAAGATATGGGGAAGCCAAAGCTCATGGCAAGAGAAATCAAAACAGTAGTTTGGCAGTAGAAGCTTCTGCTACATTCTTTTTCTTTATTCTCCTCTTCTTTAAAGAAAATTAAACATTTCCTGGAGTTTTGTAAAACCTGGCATGACCCTACAGTTTTGGACAGAAGCAATCTATGAAATGTATCTGAAATAAAAAAGACAAAATTGGCTGAAAACAGTTGTTTTCTAAATCTTGGCAGAGACGTGTTTACAAGATTAACAAAAGCCCTTGCTTCCTCGTCTAAAATGAAAAGAAGTGCACAGGAGCCAAGATGTACACTTGAGACAATTATAATGGCTTCTCTGCAACCTAAACTATTGTGGCTCTGCATATGAAGACTGGGCAGGAAGGCTTCCCTCCACTCACGAACTGCTACTCTATTTTGGGACACCTTTAACTTTAGGTAGGATTGGGCTCAGCCACGTTGTACCCATATACCACTAATCTCACAGTAGAACTCTTCCTCACTGGAGGTAATGCCCTTTCTGGCTGCCATTTCTGTGGCAGTCCCAATATGCATCTTGCTGTATTTCTCACTTGCCTCATAGCTTATTCTCTAGTAGTTCCCAAGACCATGTGATTAACCCCACATTAAATCTGACTCTTTGTGGGCTAGTTTAAGGATGCAACTAATTTGTATACGTGTCGAGGATAAAATGAGAAAAGGCAGAAAGGAAAATACACTGAACTAGGTAGGAGTTAGTTCTGCCTCAAACTCTTCCTGGGATTTTTGGTGAGGCAATCCCTCTCTAAGGCTTCAATTGTCTCACTGGTAAAATGGGAAGGCTGAAATGCATTCCTTCAAGCTCTATAAATTGTAATATTCATTCACCTCTGAACTATTGGGAAATAATCCATATTTAATTTGAGAGTTGCCCACACTAGTGGGTTTTCTCTGACCACTCAAATTCTTGTACTTGGTGTCCTATATGCTGTGGCAAGATCTAGGATTGCACAGTCTGGTCCAGGGGAAGATGTAACCTATGAATATTCATTCATTTATTCATGAAATAAATAGTTCTGGAACATCAACTTTCTGCTAGGTCCTGTGCTAGTCAGTGGGGATATAATTATGAACAAGACAAACAGTTTCTCTGCTTTATAAAAGCTCACCATGTAGTGGAGGAAACAGGACTCAAACAGATAAAACTATAATTCTTAGTGGTGTTCTAGTTGCTCGGTGAAAAGGTCTCATGGACCGAAGATGAGAAAGCAGGTAACTTTGCCTAGTGGGGAAGGCTAGTAGCATCATGTTCTAGAGCCACTGAGATAACTAGCCAGAGGAATGTCTAGGAATCAAGGCCAATTATTTTGCCTTAACATCCAAATTAAAGCTTGTCCTCAGGCCTAGATTGGAAAACAAAAATCAAAACCAAAAGAAAACAAAAACTCAAAAAACCCTGAAATCGTTGATAAGAAATAGGCATTATGAAATATGAAAACACAAATTGCGGAACTGATAGCACATTTCTATATGTTCCTGCCACTTTATACCATGACATGTATCATCATGCTGACAAGAGAATAGGGTGTGTACAGAGAAAGGTAAAGCTTCAGACCGAAGTTAGGGAAACATTTTTTGTGGCACTAGGTATAAAAGAATATATAGACAGTTAGCTTATTGTGAAAATGTTTTAATGTAATTTTTTAAAAGCAGGGATTTTTAAAATAATGGAATGTTGGATTTGTTCTTCCTGAAGTAGACAAAAATAAACACAATAAAAAAGAGTTACTTTATATGGTAATGTGAATAGCATAATATAAACAGATACATGAAATATCTCCTGCAAAATACAAGTATAAAAACACATTTTTCTCTTCCCAATAAGAACAGAAACATGTAAATAGTCTTTCCTAAAATAATTAACAGTGTTTGCTGAGACACCCTTGAACAGATTAAACATCCTCATAACTTCTTGGGCTCTTGGGGATTAATTTACTTCTTGGTGGCTAGCAGTTGTAAGAAGGACTCTAAAGAAAATAAATGAATTTAGTGAAGATATTTCGCTTACTGAAATCTTTCATCAGATAAACTTCCAAGGTTGCAACAGCCCTTTAAGAACAGAGAAACATGTTGAAACCAGTTTTGCCTACAGACAGAAGGATGCTAATTGCTTTACCCAGATTCTCTTGAACCTTCTTGCATGCAGAAACATAAAAATAGCTAAACTGTATATACTGCCTCTAGGAGCCTACCCTCCACCTGTGGAAAGGAATTCAAGTTACAACTCTGTCTCGCTGCCACAGGTTTGCTTTGGAGCCTAATTACCAACTAAGTTTGATGACAGTGTAACTGGCTCCAGGGCCTTCTTGTTCCTTCCAAAGAAAACAAAAAACAAATTCCTGAAGCAAGACGTGAAATGTATCACTGGGAATCCAGAATTAGTGATGCAATTCCAAAAGGGGCTGGTCTCCTCATCTTCACATGGGCAGTTTCCTGGAGAGCCTGTCTCCATCAGCGTGGACCAGCTTTGACAAATATTTACTGGCAAATGACTACTATGTTAATAATAATCATCATTTTTAATTATTTGCAGATTTACAGCCAACAAACACTTTCATAGATGTTATCTCACTTGATGGTCACAACTCCATGAGGAAAGCACTAAGAAAAGTAATTTTTTAAGCTGGGTGAAAGTTTACCCTACTGGCAAGCGGTAAAACTGGGATTGTTACTGATTTGTCACATGCATTCTCCTCCATTATCCTTTCATGAAGAAGAAGACTCAAGACCTTATAAAGCCACTTGAGAAAGTCCAGGGCCAAGAGAACTGGGACCCACTCATCAGCCTACCTGAGAATCCATAGCATATCTTAGTCTGCCTCTGCAGACTGCATCGCTCTCTGTAAAGCTGCACTTGACAATGTATAAACTTGCTTAACACCGAAACTGGACTGTGCAATGAAGTGGTAAACTCCCTACCACTGAAGGTTAAACACTGAAGGTGTTTAAGCAGAACCTTGATAACCACCCACTTTAGAAAATAATAAAGAATACTGTATTGATTTCCAATTGCTGTGTAACAAATTACCACCATTTTAGCAACTTAAAACAACACATTATTATCTCATGGTTTCTGAGGGTCCAGACAGGGCTTATCACAGTCCTCTGCTCAAAGTCTCACAAGGCTGCAAATAAAGTGTTAATTAAGATGCATTCTCATCTGGAGGCTTGACTGGGGAAGAATCAATTTCTAAGCTCCTTCAGGCTCTCTGCAGAATTCATTTCCTTTTGGCTGTATGACTGAGGATCCTGGCTTTTGGCTGTCAGCTGGAGGCCACTCTTAGATCCTAGGAGCAGCCTAGAGTTGCCAGAGGTCACCCACATTTCTTTACCAAAAGAGCTCCTCCAATATGGCTGTTTACTTCCTTAAGCATAGGTCGGTCTATTGAGCACTTATAAAATACAAGACAATATAGACAAGCAGTTTCAAAAATATTTCTATTCAACTTCAATATTTCTGAGTCCCAAAGGATAGTCAATCTGTGAAGCAAAAGTCAGTTAAACAGCAATCCAGAATAACCAAGGAGTTAAAATAGGCTTTTGGAATATGACCTGAACTTGACCCATAGTGTTGAACTTCTTACTGCTAGAAACATGTCACTTCTAGCATCACTGTATTTTATTTATTTATTTATTTATTTTCATGTGATTATTTTTAAGTATTTATTAGGAAAATTTTTAAACATTTAGAAATTAGAAAGAATAGTACAATTAATACTATTATAACCATCAGCTAGATTGAACAATTACAATATTTTACCATATATACTCATCCTACCTACCTATCTATCCATCCATCACCTATCTATCTACCTAACATCACTGTATTTTACAGATAAATGTAGAAACCTCTGGGGTTTGCTCAGTATATTATAAGTTGCCCAGAAGCATAACCTCCTTCCCTCTCTCCCAAGTGTTTGTTGGGAGGCGAGCTCTTTCTAAAGAAATTTAGACTCCAAGAATTGTGCATACTTATTGACTTTTTTAGCCTAAAAGTCTCAATCATTAAAAATGCTTTCCTTATCTCAGTATTCTTTATCATCAATGTAAAACCTTAGTTATACCTTAAAATTCTGGCAAGCTTTTGTTTTATGGTATGTGTGGAAATTACATAAAGTGTCAATTTGTTTCCTATGGTGGCTTGGTGCTTTGTACCCCAGAAGAGCTTGTTCTTAAACTTAATCCATTCCTGTGGGTGTGAGCCCTTGAAAACAGAACCTTTTGGTGAGGTGACTTCAGTTAAGGTATGGCCCAGCTGAATCAGGATGGGTCTTAATCCTATTACTGAAGCCCTTAGAGGGAAGGTCATAGAAAGAAAAGCCAGAGGGAGCAGCCATAAGCTGCTCAAGGGAACCAGGAAGCCAGAAGAGGCTGTCATGTACATTTCCATGTAACAGAAAAGCCAAGGACCAAGGAATGCTGGCAGCCAGCCCCAGAATGCCACAGTCTTCTGGGAGAAAGCATTGCCTTATTGACATCTGGATTGTGGACTTTTAACCTCAAAACCGTGACCTGATAAATTCCTGTTGTTTAAGCCAACCCACTGCATGGGGGTATTTAGGAAAAGAAAACATTTCCTTTGCATAGGGATGCCATCGGCAATTATATTTTCACAGTGCTTATTCATGCTCCTTACATTTAAACATGACAATTTTTAAAAACATTTTTTCTTTATTAGAGAAGCAATCATACATGATAATTTATACTTTATAAAATTCCTTTGCATTATCTTTAAATTTTCAAAATATTCCTGTGAGTTAGGGAGGTTAAGAATTATTTGAAAACTGAGGCTTTAAGGCACTTTTTAAGGTAATTGTGAGTTAATTGCAAAGCTGGGACAAGGATTCTGGTCATTGAATTGCCAAGTGTGAGCTTTTTCAAACTCATCATAGTGCTTTAGATTATATGATTTCAGGTGTCCACTCTACCATATTTAGCCATGTAAACTTGGATTTTTCATTTCACCTCTGTGAGCTCCCATGTACATACATGTAGCTGAAAATTCCTGCAGTTTGTACCTCACAGAGTTGTTGTATGCTTCAAATGAGATAATGTATCAGCTTAGGTCCTCAATGGGAAATGTTAAATCATTGTGAAAGAGCATTATTACTGAAGGTATGGGCCACACACATGGTATTCGGGATGGGAGTGGGTGGATCCTACTGAGCTGAAATGGTTGAGGTTGTGTGAAGGTGGAAAGAGGCTATAGGAACTGGCTGGATCTGTAGTAAAATGACTTAAGAGAAACTTCTGTGAAGGGACAGAGGAGTAGGTGAGTCAGTGAGACAAGCATCGTGGGTATTTTGTAAGAGGTTGGGAGGAATAGTGAGTGGAAGGGAGAGGATGTGGAGAGAATGCAGCTCTTCTTTAGATGTGATACAAGATGATGGGAATTAGAGAAGAGTTCTAAAAACTGGTTTGAGTGGGTGGATGTGGCTCAAATGGTTGGGCACCCATCTCCCATTATGGAGGGACCTGGGTTCGATCCCTGGGACCTCCTTGTAAAATGAAAAATATAGAAGGCACACGGGCCGTTAGGCCCTATGAGCGGGAAAGCCCCCAGGCCTTGCGCACGGGTGTTCTAGGTCCCGCCAAGCCACGCAGCAAGATGATGACATAACAGGAGAGTGACACAAGGGAGAGCCAATATGAGACATGCCGAAAAACCAGGAACTGAGGTGCTGCAGGTGTCAGAACGCCTCTCTCCCACATTGGAGTTTCCCAGGATCGAATCCCGGTGAAGACAGGAGGAGAAGGATGAGAAGAAAGGGCAGGAAAAAGACAGAGAATTGTCCAGGGAATGGACACAAAACAACAAAAACGGAGGGGAGAAGGGGGTTAAAATGGATAAAAAGTAAAATAAATAAATAAATCTTAAAAAAAAAAGAATATAAAAAAAAAACAACTGGTTTGAATATAAGCTTATTGTGCCTAGGAAATGGGTATCCTGTTTATCTAATTCAATAAACAATCTTCTATATATATGTGGGACATTATGGGGGATGAGGACATAAATAAGATGTAGTCCCTGACTTTAAAGAATTCACAATCTAGTAGGAGAACGAGACAGAGATGCAAATATAGACATTTTTAAAAGAAAGGTATATTAAAGGTACAAAGTTGGATAATAATACAAGGAGGCACTCACTAAATGTCTATAGGGGCCAGACCCTGTGTTGAACACTTTACATGTCTCATCTCATTTAATTCCTATAATGACCCAGTAAGTACAAGTTTCTCTTACCACTTCTGATACACAGATGAGGAAACTGAGGCCCAGTGAGGTCTATTAACCTGTCCCAGGTCATATGACTGGTAAGGATGGCGCTAGGATTCCAACCCTGACTATCTGACTAAAGCTGAAAAATGTTTGCTCCTTCCCCTCCAGCTCTCCCTTTTCCATCCCAGCTTATTTCTCTCCCAAAACTTATTACTTTCTCATACTCTATATAACTTACCAATTATTTCGTGTATTGTCTTCTCATTAGAATATAAGCTCCATGAAGGAAGAACTTGTGTCTGTTATGTTCACTGCTGTATCCTCAGCAACTTCAACAGTGCCTGGTGCAAAGCATGTTCCCAATAATATTTATTTGCTGAGCAGATAAATGAATAAATGCCAAGGAAAAGAGACCATGTTAGCCTTTTATGAAGTCTTATAGGGAAAAATGTGGCCAGAGGAAATCCTTTAGAAGAATGAGAAGCACCATGAAAAGGTAGACAGAGAGGAAGGTAGGTGAATGGGAAAAGCAGGAGATAAAGGTGGACTGGAAAGCAGGTATTGGGGAGCAGATGGGAGGAAAAGTGGTTATTTGTGGATCAGTGAGTAGAAGGACGATGAGAAGAGATTTACAGTGCACATTCCAGCAAGCACACAGCTCAGAAAGCTCAGAATTCTCTCACGTAATGCTCTGTTACATAGAGGGGGAAAGGAACCTTTCCCCCACCTACTATTTGGCTCCTGCCCTCTGCTCCTCCTACTGCTTGAGTACAGGACTTGCAGAGCCTTACTACTCTCAACTTCCCTCTCTGTGGTAGGAATGTTGACCAGGTCCAGCTCCCACTTCCTTTCCTGCTTACAATGATTTGAGGGTTTGAGCTTCAGTCATTAATCTCACACCAAGAAATTGAGTAAAATTGTCTTATCTCCTTACCCGGATTTCTGATTCTACTGTGTATAACCACACATGCAAACACTAAGCTTTCCCTCTGCAGTTGATGTTATTTTATATAAGCAGGGAAATAAATGTGTGGGGTGATGGGCTGTGGGGAGGGAAATTGTCTTTTCACAATCAAGTGTCATGTATTATGGGTATTCTAGCCTTATTCCAAAAGAACATGCTGGGTTGGATTCTAGATAGATCTGAGGTAACAAGTCTTAGTTCTATTGAATATGCTATGTGACTATGTGGCTCCTGGGACTGTCACATCTGGATTTTAGTTTCCTTATCTGAAAATGAAGATGGTCTGGGCAGGGAGGTAGTGGCTACTTCCATACATTTGGGAATGTATGAAGGGAGTTGGAGGAAATAAGAGTTAGAAATCACATTATAGAGGGCCCAGATGCCAGTCTAAAATGCCTGGATGCATTTCAATAAATATTGTGCATTCTCATTAAGTCACATTCTTCTTCGTATACAGTCATTTGCCCGTTAAAATGTCTATCACAGATGCACTGCCCATGTGATACTAATAGGACAGAACTTTACAGATGAGACTTTGATGAGCTAACTAGAGTTGAAAGCCACAGGGCAAGAATCCCCATTGAGAGCTGCAGAATTTTTCCTTTAAGTAAACTTGCAGAAACCAGAGAGCACTGTGTTGTTCTCCACCCCCAACCCCTAAACAAATATAATTGGACCCATTTGTCAATGGTAAAAACCTCAATGCATAAGAAGGTATGAGCCTCTCTTGTTGAAGAGGTAATCTGTCTGCTGGGAATGTTTGCAAGTGTACTGTTCTTTCCAGCCAGTCCTCTGGCAGCTGCCTCTGAACAGAAATAAGTGATGGGCTATAGAGTATGAGCTGTGCTCCACTGCTCCATGTAGAGAGGCAGATAAAGACCCCGGGCAAGGGAGGGGAAGGTGAGGGGTGAGCCTGAGGGGGTGGAGAGAGGAAAGAAAGGCAAGATATGACTTTGTCACTAAGTATCCTTGGTAACCAGAAAACATCTTGTACATTCTGCTTGAGAGTTTGGTGGCACATGGAGGAAAAACGTGCCCTACTTCTGTCAATGTCAACAGCATGGGAACAGGACATCTCTGTGCCTCAGTCAAGGTGGGAGCAGAGATTTCTAAGGTCCTTAAATCTTAAGCATGTGGCAAAAAAAAAAGCACCTGGCGTTGCAGTGTGTGTGGGAGTGGGGTGGGGTGGGGTGGGGTGGGGTAGGTTGGAGTGAGGTGGAGAAGAAAGGTCTCACAGATGCGGGAGTTCAAAAGAAGGTATTGTGAAGGTCCTAGAGCATTGAGTTTAACTAGATCTGGAGGCAGTATCCAGTCATCTCAAGGGTTGGGTGGACATCTTGCAAGGAAAGGGCTCAACCCAAGGGTCTCATTCTCTCCAGAGACACCTTGCTATCATCCTCAGTTTGGCAGATCACAGGTTTCTGGGGGAGAAAGAATAATACAGCCTGTAGGTTCCTGCTCCTGAAGATGCAATGGGCATCTAGAAAACCTACCTGTTAAACTTGGGGTCCACAATGGCCTTCCTGACTATCTCCTTTGTAAGCCTTTGTCAAGACATACAAAGTCTCCCCTTCTGTGCTGAGAGCTCTGGGATACCAATCAACAACAACCATATATAGTTTTTTAATTTAAAGATTTATTTTATTTATTTATTCCCTCCCCTGCATTGTTTGCATTCACTGTCTGCTCTCTGTGTCTGTTCGTTGTGTGCTTGTCTTCTTTTATTTTAGGAGGCACCAGGAACGGAACTGGGACCTCCCATGTAGGAGGGAGGCGTCCGATGGCTTGGGCCATCTCTGATCCAAATCTGTTGTATTTCTCATTGTGTGTTTTCCTTGTTGTGTCTCTTTGTTGCGTCATCTGTTCTGTCAGCTTGCCGTGCCACCCATCGCATCAGCTCGCTGTTTTGCTCGTCTTCTTTAAGAGGCACCGAGAACCGAACCCGGGACCTACCATGTGGTACGTGGGCACCCAACTGCTTAAGCCACATTTGCTTTCCATCAACAACCATATTTGAATGTCCACTAATGAGCACGTCAATGGCCTAATAATGATAATTATTTTATAGCTGCATACTTAAATAGCACCTGCAATGTTCCAGGAAGTGTTCTAAGTGAGATATACGTATATATACATACACATACATATATACGTATGCATGTATGCATATATGTAAATGAGTATTCACATATATAAATATACACAAACATTCTCATTTAATCCTCATATCGATCCTGTCATTGTAGGAACTATTACTATCCTCATTTTAGATAAGAAAACTATGCCCAGAGAAGGTAAGTAACTTTGCCAAGACCACCCAGCTCCTCTACGGTAAAATTGGGATTTGAACAGAGGCAGTCAGCTTCAGAGTCTGTGCTGTAAACAACCAGGTGATACTGCTATGCATAAAGAAAACAATGCACTTTCACAGAATGTGAGCACAAGTGTGTGAGCCTGTGTGTGCATGCGTGCAGAAAGGCAGGGACCACTGCACTGTACATATATGAACCTCGGACTAAAAGGGCAGCATAATGATCACCACCCTATGAGTTTATTATAATGTTAAATAATGATCAATGATATTAATAATTAATAAGCTTTTATACAGTATAAATATTATATATTATATATTTATATATTATCATATTTTATACTCATATATATAGATCATAAAGAGCTTTCAAAATCAGACATAACCATAGTATGTAGTGGGGTAGCAAAACCTAAGCAGAAGGAGTGAATGTTTTCTGCCTATTATGCAGCTGCATAATAGGTCCTCAGGATGTGCATGGTCCTTAGGATGAATTTTTGCCAATCATAAGAGCAACATGATTCTCAGATGTCGCCTTACTCCAGCGCCACTATCCTATCTCACTTCAGGCTTCTAAAGCTCAGTCTATCATTATCATCTTAGCCTTGATGGCTAAATTTATGAAGGAGACTGGGAGGCTTCATTTTGGAACTTGGATAAAGCCAGAGAAATGTGCCAAAGATGATACTGGACTTATGGTACTTAAAAACGATTCTGATGGAATTCAGAATAAGCATGCCCACTCATTCCACATCCATGGTAAGATCAGTTGACATGCCACTCAATATGAAATAACCAGTCCCTCATGTACACAAGTTTCATGATCTCACATGTGATTCAAGAAGACAGAGTTATCTGAGGATTGTACTCTTTCTGGCAGCTCACAGACCAACCCAGGGAGGTACCATCCAAGCTCATTTTACAGAACTCTAGAAGGGGGTCATCATTTTAGATCAATGCTGTCCAAGTGAACGTCTGCATTGACTAAATTGTTCTTCTGTGCTGTCCAATATGGAAGCCACTAACTTTGTGTGACTAATGAACATTTGAAATGTGGCAAGTGTAACTGAGGAGATGAATTTTTAAATTTTAATGGATTTTAACAAGTCACATTTGGCAAGGAGCTACTGTATTGGACAGGACAGTTCTCGGTCACCTTACTCTAGCATCTTCACTTTACTCCTCTCCTGAGACATCTCCTTTAAACTTCTCACCATCGCAATTACTGAATTCGCCTTTCAGAGGACAGCACTGGTACTACAAACCATAAATTACCTGCTCAAAGTCACACTGCCAGTTTGCAGTGGAGAGCCAGGACTACAATACAAACTTCCTGATTGTTACTCTGATCACTCTTTCCACTTAAATACACATTTCTAGATGAAAGTGTGGTATGAATAAACTGGTGACTTTGAGTCAAATCATGACCGTTAACCACCTTAAAATTAATTACTTTAGCAGTGGAGTATACTTAAGTGGCTTTAAAATGCAGCAACAGCAACAACAAGTAGATACGCATAGGACAGAACATAAAAAGTTTATGACTGACAATAGAATTGGCAAGTTGAAGACATCATTTGAGAATCTTATATTAAAATTATATTAATGGCATAATCTTTTTGGACTAATAAAAACCTGTTTGAAAAAACATCTTTACCAACTGACTAGTATAATTCCACATTGTTTGCTATTCTCTGAATTTATTTAACCTCATTGATTCTTTGTCTTTCTATACTAAAGCAGCTATAGATTGTCATAAAATCCAAAAGTTATTTTGGAGACATGGGAATGCAAAAAAGCCTCAGCAAAACAAAAACACTTTAATTTGCTTTACTTGTTCTTTTTTTTATTAACGTTTACAACATAAAAATTGTTTGTTTTCCCCTCCCCCACCCCCTTAGATCTGTACCCAATAAAAAATGTTTCCAAACTGGGATGCCAAGTTTCCATCCAAGCCTCATTTTATATCCCTGGGTGAACCCTCCTTAAAGGGGAAACTTACACTGCAGCTCAGATGGACTTACTGCTGAAACAGAAAGATAAACCACACTGTGGCCAGCTGAACTCTCTGAGTCTAGATACCTGGGAATGTTGGCTCCTTCAAAGGACAAAGGCTCAAATCCAGGAAAGTCAGAGAGATTTCTCTCAGGAAAACTCATTTACTGATCCTGAGGACATTTATTCTCACCATCTCTTCTATAAAGACTGGGAAATTCCACACCTCTTTGTCACATTGTCCTTATTACCCTAGCTTGCTGCTCTCTGTCTCACAGATGGGCTGGAGTTCTAATTCAAAAGACAACTAATTCTAAATAGGTCGAAGAAAGGAAATGAATCATAAAATGCCCATGTAAGACCTCTACAGAAAAAGATGCCATCTAGCCCTTGCCCAAAACTTTGTGTAGGACAGCTTCTCCCCTTCCCCAAACATCTACCCTAGTATAGGGTTTATAGTTTGCTGTATATAAAAACAAAACAAAACAAACAAACAAACAAAAAAACCCAAAACCATGGAGGGGGATTTATATTGGAAGGATTTCACGTTGACATAAGAAAGAATTTCCTGTACATATGGTAACCAATTTTAGACACAATGCATTCCTGGAAATTGTATCATAAAGCAAATCACCAGAAGGGAAAGTTGTGATTGTCTTTGCTTTCTTCATTCAACAAACATCTACTAAATGCCCACTATGTCCCAGGCACACATGGACTAAAAATATTTCAGCATCAGAATGTTAAGTGAGTAAGAACAGAAATAAATGATTATGAGGCTGTGTCAAGTAAGCAGAGCAGCTGAGTGGTGAAAAGTGGGGACTTTTAAGCTGAGTTTGGAACTTAATCATAATACTACTCCAAACTGTGGACTCAGTTGTTCCATTTCTGCCTTGCTTTTCAGGCAGAATATAAGAATCTTTTGAAATACACCATGTCAAACTTAGGCTATCCAAATCCCAATGGGCTCTCAGTGCTCTCATCAATCTGCTGCTTTCTCTAACACCCTTGATCCCTTTTCTTTCAGAGTCTATCTCAGACCTTCAAATCTAGGCTCACTTCTCCTAGCCTGAGTAGATGATCTCATGCCATGGTTCCCCAGTATTTCTCCATTTTACCTCAAAGAGTCCTTGGCATCATTTCATGGCCCTGCCCTTCTTGTCTTGAAGAGGAAGTGTACCCAATCATTTCCAGGATAAGTTTTTCAATTAGAAGAGACTCAATGCCAGAGATGGATGCTTCTATAACTCTAGAGAGTTCTGTATTAAGTTCTGAGTCTTTAGGAACACCAGAAAAGAGTCATTCCCTTATATGCCAGGGAGAAATGAGGTATCAGAGAGTGAACCACTTCTTAAGGGAGCTACGATGGGCAAAACTCAGTCCACATAGAAGGGAATCAATAGATAATCTCATTTATTCCCAAGGTAAGAATTGGATATGTGCCCTAAAAGTTGTTTAAGGATGTTCATTACAACTTCAATGTATAAGAATAAAGAAGTAAGTACATTAGGGTGTAACCATGTAGTGCAAATGTTATAGTTATTAACAGCCAGATTCTCAGAAAATATTTCTGGGAAAATATGGGAAAATGTACCTAGGAATAAAATAAATTTGTAATAAAAACTATACACATACCTGCATTATAATGAACATACACATAAACATACATTTATATGTTGTATATATTTATAGATCAATATATAAGCATAAATATATAGCTTTTATATGTATAGCATATATAAAGTATATTTTTGTGTGTGTGTATGATTCCAATAGTCTAAAGGAAGAAAAAAACAAAGAAAGAAAATGCAAATTAGTCTATTACCATGAAAAAGATTTAAAACAGTGGTTCTCAAGATTGGGATCATCTGGGGAGCTTTAAAAAACTACTGATGCCTGGGACCCCTTCCCCTCCCCCCATGTGTGATTTAATTGGTCTGGATGCTTCCTGAGTATCAAAAGCACACTGGTAATTCTAATGTTTATCTAAAATTGAGGGCTACTCTTTTAAAAACATGTTTCTTTTCAAACATATGCTTTATTTATTTTAAATATACTTTCAAAAATAATTTGACTTGTTCTGCAATTAAAATTCACATTCAGTAGTATTGTTTCAACTGACAATCTGAAAAATGATCAGAGACTCCAGAAGGAATGGAGGAGAGAACTATACTAGATATCTAAAAAAAGATGGTTACTATAGCAGAGCATTGAAGTTAGGCTTGGCCAGACACAAAAGGACACATATTTCATGATCTCACTTGTACAGAGTTTCTGTTTGGGGTGATGGAAAAGTTTTCCTAATGGATAGTGTTGATGGTAGCACAACACTGTGAATGTAATTAACACTCTGGACTGTACACTTTAAAGTGGTTAAAATGGGGATTTTTATGTTGTGTATATGTTACCACACACATACATAAAAAATAAAACCCAAAGAACTGCATAATACAAAGAGTGACCCCTAATGTAAACTATGGAGTTTAGTTAATAATATAATTATAATAATGTTGGGTTATCAACTGTTACAAATGTAGTACACTAATGCAAAATGTTAATAATAGGAAAACTGTGTGTGAGGGGAGTTATATGGGTACTATATTTTCTGCATGATTTCTCTGTAAACCTACAGTTGTTCTAAAAAATAAAAATACAAAAAAATACACCACTCCCCCCAACAAAAAAGTTAGGATTGAGCTTTCTGGCAGCCAGGACAAAGAAGGAAACTTAATATGAAGCAAAATGATAATTTCTCTGCAAGAAGCCTAGGATTAAAGTCTAAGAGAAAAAATATTTTGTGCATTTTTAAAGTGACAATGACATAGCGGGAAACATTTAATAGCAGTTTCCCAGAAAACAGATAGACAACTTTTCTTATGGAAGTTTCTTACAGAAGTTTCTTACATTGAGTTCTCATGAAAGTCAAAGACAAAATGTTAAAATTTTAATTTTAAAATGTGAAAACATTTTAGTGGTGGACTGAGCTAAGCAATCTGGATTGTTATATAGGTGATACTATATATACAATAAAAAGGAGTATTCAAGAACACTGAAAATTAAAATGTGTTTCCTTTTAATTGAACTTCCGTATGCCTGTAAAACAGAAGTTGATTTCTCAGTTTAGCAATTTCTGTTATGTGGACAGACTAGATTTAGGAAATTAAGTTGGAGATGTGTTGGGGGATGGGAAGCAAGTACAAAGAATGTAAGAATTCACATCAGAAAATATGAAAGTAGGTTTTCTGGGGGAATATTTCGTGTGAACTTTTGAGAACTGCTCTCCTACTTTATACCAATTACATGCACAGATACACACAAACACCAAGACATGTATACACTTTCTGCTTTTTAATGACAATTTCCAAAGTACATTTTGAAACATTTTACTCCAAATTACTTGAAATTTTCTTTTTGAGTCTCCAGTGGTTTTTATTCAAACACGCTCATGTACACACACATGCATCCACATGAACTTTTAAACATACACACGCTTTCACAGGACAACAAAACATACCAAGGAGTATAATAAAGAAATTCTAAGGGGGAAAAATATTTGACCTTTAACACATAAGCAATGATTTATTGCTAACAGTACTTCATGTGATGGTTTTAGAAATGTGCTTACCACACTTCCTTGGGAGAATCTGCTAAAAACAAAACTAATCCTATTACACAACAGTGAAAATAACTCCAGAGTCTTGTGGACTAAGCATGTGTAGCTGAAGTGACAGACACTAAGTAACCCTCCAAAACCTCTAGTCTTCTTTGAGTTAGGACCCAAAACTTTTTTCAGATAAATTGGAAAAAAAAAAAAAAAAAGTTAGGCATCTTGACTTCCTTGGGCTTTTAAATTCATTTGCTTAAAACACAGGTCTGGTTTTATGAACCTTCCCATTCATAAAGAGTGAGTCCCGTCATTGGACTGCTTGCTAAATTACCGTTCTACCTTTATTTCCTACTTTTGTCTTTCGCACTCCAGCCCAAGGGCCCAAGGGCCACATCATCACTTGCCACGTGTTGCCCTTTCTACCTCTACCCTTGGGCTCAGCTCTTCAGTCTCGCTCCTCCTTCCTACCCCAATACCATCTGTCAAAGGTGCTACTCAGTCTTTATGCTCCAGCTAAAAATCTTACCTCCCCCACAAAGTATTTCCTGATCACAGAATAAATTCCTTTCTCACTCAATTTGTACTTCTATTATAACACACTTCAAAGTCAACTTTTATTATTTTGCAAATTATTTAAGCTTTTCTTTTAAACCCCCAGAGGGCAGGACCTTGTCCCTTGGATCTCTGTAGCCCCTATACCAAGGCACACGGTAGGGACTCGGTATATACTTTTAAAAATGTGTTTGGAATTTCAAGACCTGGCCAATCAAATAGACATGTAAGGAACAACAAACATGGCAAAACCTTCGTATATTATGCACATGTGCACCAAATCCTTAAACTATCTTCAACTGAATGATCATGACAAACTATCTTCCTACAGCTCAAACAAGATTGAAAATATTTGGTGACCATAGAAAGATGGGAAGGAAGCTGGCATGTGTTATGTGTTTATAAGGAGCCAGGTGCTTCACATATATCATCCCAAAATAATAACCCTGCAAATAAAGACTTAACTCCCTTTTTATTTGAAGAAACTGAGCCCCATTGCTAGAAAGCAGTAAAGTGGGGATTTGAACCCTGGGCTATAAAACTACAAAGATTTTTCCACTGTACCAAGCTGGGTCTCACATTAGTATAACCCAGAATTTAGCTGCAGATTAACAAGAGAGCAATTCTTATACTATATTGCACTTTTTAGAGCAACGCCTGCCCAACTAACATGGAACTATTAAACCTCTGGCACTTACTGAGAGACTAAATGGAGAAAACAGCCCAAGAGACAAAATAGTAATAGAAATGATTACAGGGAAACAGATGTGGCTCAAGCGTTCGGGCTCCCGTCTACCAAATAGGAGGTCCAGGGATCGATTCCCACGTGCCCGCATGGTGAGCTGGCCAGTGCAGGAGTGCTGGCACGAGCGGAGAGCTGATGCAGCAAGATGACGCAACAGAAAGAGACACAGAGGAGAGACAATAAGAGACGCACCAGACC